>JASAMX010033296.1:0-17124 GCA_030248175.1 Microlaimidae sp. YZB2_3
TTAATGTTTCGCTATAATAATATATTTTTCGCTTTTAAGATTACCAATACATGAAAATTGTCATTTTTTATTAGTTTTATTATACATTTTGCTGAAAATCTGTGTAAATAGCTAATAATCTACTAATCAATAATAAATACAATCAATAGCCACTATGTTTCATGAGTACGACCAGGGGATACGTGTATGGAGAGCAGCGGCGGGCGTAAAACGGCGTTAAGGTAATCGTGGAAAACCTGCTGTTGCGGTGAAAAGGCCGACTGCAGGCCAACGAAGGCCGATCGCAGTCCAAAGAAAACCGTCCATAGGCCGAAGAAGGCCGATTACAGTTCAGCGCAGAAGGCCAGCGGCAGGCCAAAGGAGGCGCCCAAGTGGAGGTCGCGGATAAACTTTGCAGCTTGCCAGATTAGCTGAAATACCAAACTCTTACTTTGGCACTGCAAGACACCGTTTTAACCGTGCTGAGACTGTCTTGGCACAGTTTGGGAACTTTTTTTTAAAGCACAACCACCTGTTTTAGGTCCATTCTAAATAAATTCCATTAGCTCTCTGCTAAAATAACCTCAGTGTTTTAGACATATCCTAGTTTTCTAAGATAATAAAAATCAGGTATGATAATCAAATCAGTATTTTTTGAAGAGACGCAGTAATATAATCGTACAGTAAAGAAGTCAGAACGGAATCTAAAAATTCGCTTCTGTCAGTCAATATAGTTCATAATATAAATTTTTGCGAATGGACTGGAATTTTTGAAACAACCGAGCTGGAAAAATGTAACCCGAACATTTGTATTAAAATAAAATTAATAGAAATTTTGCCACTGAACGTGTTAATCTTAGTTAATTGCATTAGTTCTTGTTGGATTAATTAAATATAGACCAGATTTTCAACTGTTTCTGAAACTGTTTTGTTGTGAAACAGTTTCACATTTTAAATGAAAGAACTTGCTTTTTTGAAACACCGATTTTTTTGTAAATTGTTACCATTTGTTGTTATTGTTTGTTATATTATCTTCGTGTTTTATAATATTTTATTAAATTTTAAACGAAATTGAGTTTGTTTTTTTAGAATTTTGTCTTTGAATCAAAATTTTTGGGCTTTAATGACGATGGTTGGTTAGAAATCCCCCAATTGAACAAAACTGGTCCAGTGTTATAAATTTTTACAAAAATATGACGCTTTAGAATCAATTTTAGTCGATAAGTTGTGGGAAAAAAATCACCTCCAATGAGCGTGATGACCCCCTTTTAGTTCCTTCCATTTTAATTTACGCGGAGGAAAATAGATGGCCACAGGAGTAAACCCGTGAGGGTTCTTCTTAAAATTCTAACGTGATTCTGGTTGATTTTGTTATTAAAAAAATTTATGACTTTTTATCGATATGAATTTTTTTTCGTTTTGGAAAGCATTAAAAAGCCAATTTTAACATTAAACCTGAAAAACTTGAATTTTGAAAATACTCCCCTTACTTGAATTTTAAAAATATTTTTTTTTTGTTTTTCAAACACACATCGAGAGAGACTGATAAGTTTTTATTTAAGCAATAATAAAAACTGTAATTTGTTTGGTTGTAAGCTTTTTTACCTTAAAAGAAGTTGACTTTAGTTTAAAAGTTTACAAATTGGCCTGTAACTGACTAATTTCTAAACGCCTAGTTAAAAAACAATAAATTTAATGGATAATTTATTTTAAACATAGAAATATTCAACACAAAACAATAAAATTAGTAAATCAAAGCAAAAATAACTCATAGGTAAAATCCTCCTAGCTGCGACTCTCGCCTTTTTTTTAATCCAAAAATCGCCCAGAATTATTTGTCGTCTTTCAAATCGACTAATCAGCGTAGTGGTAGCAGAAATCATGTATGGGCACGCTTCCAACTTTACTTAAGGTTGTAAAAATCCTAAATGAGTTTGCAATTGCGCAGTTTCGCGAGTCCTTACAGTACGCATGCTGCCTTCTGCGCGTGGGAACCACTGAGCGGAAACAAGTTGAAATGACTTACTTTACACTGCGCCGTTAAAATAAACCGCAGCAAGTATTTCACGGCTATGTTTAATGTCAACTTACTACTAATTTTTTGCTTTCCTATTACCACTAAATAGTCTTAACCAAAATCGATTTTAAACGTATAAAAAACAAATATAAACAAAAATATAAGCGTTGATTACAAAATGCATACATATAAAATAGACTTCTTTACACTAAAAGCCAATTCATATAAAATAATTTTATAGTATGAATAAATTTCTTTTCATTTTTCATTAAAAACAGGTGAAATTATGTTTAAATATAATAACAAACAAACAAAAAAATATAATAAATGTTGATTTTTCATTTTTATTTTCTAAGAAAGCTTCTGAAAGGGATCTTTAAAGAATATTAGCATGCAGCAACAGGTATGTGATTATTAATTTTAAAGAAAAATGATATATCTCATGTTCGTCAAATAACGTTTCGAAATTTTATAAAAATTGGTAAAACTCGAAGGTGTTTTAATTATTAGACCTAATTTTCAGCAAAAACAGTATCTTTGATGTTCGTTAAATGTTTCATAAACAATTACCCATTTCTTAAATTGGTAAAATTTAGAATCTTTTACTAAAACTGTTTTCGAGAATTTTTAGACCGTTCAGCAAATAAATTGCATATTTTGTGTTAAAAAAATGGTCAGTTTCTTATTATTAACTGCTTAAATAATAAGAAATTTTTCCGTTAAAAAATGTCTTAATTTTGAGGTACTAGTCGGTGAGTCCAATTATTTATCCCTTTATTAATAAATATTATTAGTACGATTAACAGATTTTCATTGCGAATAAAAATGGGAATTCATGGAAATTTACAGTGATAAAATTGGCACAAAGGCGTCAATAGTTTATATAAAATTTAAATGCAGCGGAATTAAAATTATTTCATGGAATCTGGCAATCAAAAAGGTCGTTAAAAAACTTTATAAATGTGCATCTAAGAAATTAGCTGATATCGTTTTTATAAATATCGATGTTTCGTATAGGAAATTGATATGTTAAAAATGAACCAATAAAAATATTAGGAATACATTTTTGCCATGACAAAAAAAAGATGCATGACCTAAATGTTAACGGAAAATTTGCCAAAATAAAGGAAAATTTAAATCAGTGGAATACGAGAGGTTTAAGTTTAATTGGAAGGATACAAATTCTTAAAACATTAGGTTTGTCACAACTTACTTATCTAATAATGAATATAGATATTGAAAAAAAAATGCTAAAAAAATTGATAAATTTATTATGGAGTACGTATGGCAATCAAAAGTTGCCAAAATACGAAGAGATGTCATGATCGAAGACTATGATTATTGGGGTCTAAAAGTACCATGTATTTATCCAACAAATAAAGTAGCAAAACTAAAATTAATCAATAGGGTTGCAAAAACGTGGTATGCAAGATGGTATGCATTCATAAGTAAAGAATTTCAAAAAGTGGGAGGATTAGAATACTTATTAAAAAAGTAATTTTAGAATTAATTTACTAAACTTAAATTTAAACCACATACAAACATGCTATATGGAAGGATTAAAAGCATCTATGGAAATAAATAAGGTAAAAAATTCATCAAACAGAAAACTCCAAAAAGTGAAAAAAAAACCAAATAATAATAAAAATCAAAAAAATGTCATAAAAAGAAAACCTAATAAAAACTAAAATAAAAAAAAAAACAAAGAAAGAACCAAGCAGTTAAATAAAAAACAAAAAAGAAAAAACAGAAAAACACCAAAACCAAAATAAACAAAAACCAAAAATTACGGGTGTCATTAGTACTAAAGCTAAAGCTAAAGTGCTTTAGTACTAAAGGGTTTTTTGGGCTTAGTACTAAAGCTAAGGCGCGGCTAAACTGAAATTAGCTGGCAAAAGCTCGGCAAAAGGTATAGGCCCGGCAAAACGTTAGCTTTTGCCAGGAAAATGAAAAATCACTCAAAAAATAATTGACCAAAAAATAAACAAAAAACCAAAAAAAAAGTGTTCACCAATCAAAAACATGATTATTTAATAAGATTTCTATCCATAAAATGGAGAGGTATGGTGGGGTCCTTTAACATCAAAATTTTGGACCCCTCTCCTGAAAAACATCGTGTTCTCCTCAGAAAATTTTCAATTTTTTTAACCTGGCTCTCCTCCAGAATTTTAAATCTGACATCTCTAAAGTATTTTGTTTTGAAAAACCCACAAGACACACCCTGACCCTCTTAGATTTCGAAATTTTCCATACATCCTTCCCAGAATTCAAGATGCAATTTACCCCGGGTAACCAACCACCTCAAACCATTCCCTTACTCTTAGCTGCCAAAAAACTATGCTTATCTGAAGTTAAATATACTATATTTTTACTTTAAAAGAAACATAAGTGAGTATTTTGAACAATAATGATAAAAGCGATTAAAACGAATTTTGGTTTCAAGGTGCTATGAATATGGGGTTTTATTTTTTGTGTTTCTTATTTTTGTTTAAGCATTGGAAAATACTAATTTTTTTGCTTTTTTGAAGTATTTTTTCGAGTTTCTAAGTGCTTAATATTAAAATAATCTTATTTTTACTTTTTCATATGGGCATTTTGTAAAGTTAATTGTGCAGTAAGCGTTTTTTTAATAAAAAAATGTTGGTTAAATGTTTTGTTGCTTTAGATATTCATTTCAGAAAAACTATTCTTGATAGTTAACCATTTTTGATATAGATATTAACATTTAAATTTAAAACTGGAATACAGTTACAAGAGCAACTTTAAACCTGTAAAATTAACCCTAAAAATAATACTTTTAAAATATAAAACTAAAACCTGATGCAATAAACGTTAAAAACGTCTTTAGTGTTGAGTTTTTACTGTAAACTTAACAATGCAATGCTAAGAATTACCTTAAAAAAGGGATAATTTTTAAAATTTAGGAATATTTCCATATTTGTCAGTTTGGCAAAAGCTAAGGCTAAAGTGCTTTAGTACTAAGCCTTTTTTTGGGCTTAGTACTAAAGCTAAGGCTAAACGATTTTTGAACCTTTAGTACTAAAGCTAAGGCGCGGCTAAAATAAAATTTCCCGGCAATGCACACCCGTACTCCTTAAATCACTATTTTAAGCTAATTTAAACTTGGAATATATTTTACATTATTCTGTTTTAATTCCTAAGACTGTTTTAATCTGTTTATAAATTCAGCAAAAAATTAGTTTACTAAAAAGTTTAACAAAAATAATTTATCGTAGTATTCTTCAATTGTTTATAAAAATAGGACGAAAATAGGACGGAACTTCGTAGTTTATAGAATTAAAAATATTAAGATACAGTATTTCTGAAAATCTGAGAAAATAAAGAATATTTTAAAATCCATTCCATCGGTTAAAACAGTTTTAAAAACCTGATTATTTGGAGGACTGCACCTTTAAATGAAGTTTCTTAAGACAAGTTTTAGAATGATGGTATTATTGTTTACGAATCGATAATCATCGTGAAGCAGTGGAACGTCTAAATCTTGAAACTCGCAGTTGGAAAGAGATTTTCCAAATTCCATTGATGAAACTTCACTATCGATTGGTTACCGTGAATCTACTGAATTTAAACAAGCTGCTTTGAATATACATCCATTCATAAAGGATGTACTCGACCTCTACGTTCGTTTCCTTTTGTTGAACGTATTGTATCCTGTAAAAATGTAATTTTTATATCCACCAAGCTTTCGACCAAAAAAAACAAAAAAAACTTTTCATTAAAACAAAACCAACAATTTTAAAATTTTTGGATTAATATAAACAACATAGTTGAGGTATTAAAAATGCTGTATACTAATTCAAGGTGTATTTTCTATTGCTTTCTAATTAATACTAATCGATGTGTCAGGTCACACTGAAAAAAAAGTATTACACCAAATATTAATTTCCAACGGTTGACGAGTTAAACAAGAATACTGCTTGGTTATTCCGAATGTTTTTTATACACCACTTTTCAAAATAAATCGTTTCTACTGAACGAAGATTATTAAAACTTAACAGAAAAAATACTAGGGTACCAAAAAGCTTAAGTTTTAAATTTTGTTTAATTTCGAAATGTATTAAATAAATAGCGTGATTTTAAAAGTATTTTTTATTTGTTTTTACAGTTGGTGTGTTTTTTTGTTTGCTATTATTCTAATATAACCAGTTATTTTATAAAAGTTTAATTTTTGAAAAAGCGAACTACGTAGAAAAAGTCATCTTGTTTTATTAAATTTTAATATTTTTAATTATAAAAAAGTTGCAAAAAAATTAATATACCAAACACCAAACATTTATAATATATGGTGGCTTTTTAAAGGCAGTATGCATTTAATACTTTTTTTAATTGAATTTTAAAACTTAATTTGTTTAATATCCCAGAGTTTCTTTTGTTTAGTTTTATTAATATCCGGTCAATAACTTATTTTAAAAAGTGGAATATAAAAAAACATTTGGAATAATCAAGTTATATTCTTGTTAATAAATACAGTGTAATAACAATAACTCGTCAACCGTTGGAAATAAATTTTTGATGTAATACAATTTTTTTTCACTGTGACCCGACATATTAGTATTAATTAGAAAACAATAAAAAAATACACCAAGAATTAGTATACCTTTATAAGTTGTTAGGCAACAATTGCACCAAAAAATATGCAAAAGTGTGTTATTTTAGGATCGATAAATTTTTTTACATCATTTCAGATAAACGTCAAAATCTAATAAAAAAATTAATTTTAAGATATATTTTATTAAATACATAAAATATTCCTAGAAGTACTAAAAATTCAGCCAAAAAAAAAAAAAAAAAATTCTGAAAAAATCATTCGATTGACGTATTTTTTAATATTATTTTAGAAAAGTTATTGAGTGTGTCATGCTATATTAGCGTTACCAGACGGCTCAGCTACTCTTCTACCGGAAGCTGGTTTGGTGTTTAAAAGTGAATGATCGAAAAAGAGCGGTGGTCTATCCATAGACTACAAAAATGACAGTGCGCTGAAACGTTTGAAAAATATATGAAAGAAAAAATATTAGCTGCTGCTCCCGATGGTTCCGTAATAGTTATGGATGGCGCTTCTTACCATACCCGAAAAAAAAAAACAAAATATAATCCACAAATGACTCAAAAGAAACAATTATTACCTACATTCAAGAGAATATTGATTTTTCTCACGAATGGCACCGTATGGTGTTTTCTGAAGATCAAGTAACGGACGAATATTTCAATAAAAGGTCCTTAACAAAAAATCTGCTAAGAAATAAGCTTTTGCCGTTTCAAAAGCATCTTAAAAGCAACGTTATTAAGAATATGGTATCAGAAGAAAAAAAGAGACCTCCAGTTGATTAAACTACCACCGTATTTTTGTCACCACTTTTTTGTGCTAACTATTAAAAAAGTGAAACATTCACGTCATAAACATGATGAGCTAATTTTATTCGATAAAGACTAATACTGGACGGATTTTTTTAATTACATTTTCTGAAAATAATAAATTCAATTTACAATAAAAATTGGCCATATTATTGCTTAGCTAATTTTAAAAAATGTTCACAAATGAATTTTTTACATTTCTTACATTTATGTTATTAATTAGTTTTTAAGTTTTCATTTCGACAATTTGATCTATTTTGGTTTAAATTTTAATTAGTGGAAAGTTATTTGGGTTTTATTTTAAATTCGTTTTGTATTGTATATTTTTGACCTATAAATATATTCTGACGAGTTTTAATTTTCCTATTACTTCTTCAAACATAAATAATTTTTATAAATAAACACGTTACTTGAATGTATATTTTTGTGATAAATTTATTCCACTTCAAAAGAGAAAAAATCGCAACTAAATTTATAATTGCAATTACAATCTTCAAGCTGAATTTATTTAGACATAATAAAAGTTGAAAAATTACAATTTTTTTATGTTTACTTTCAATTTTAAGCTTATTCTGCTTCATTTTTTAAATTTTTCCTGAAAAATTTAACTAAGGTGTAAATAGTGAGCAGCTGGCCAAACCAAATGCAAATTTCCTGTAGTCCACATAATGTCCATCTCAGACTAGTCCACATCTTTTCTGTCTAAACATACGCCCGGGGAAAAATCGCCCCTTTTTCCTGCTCTATTCTTAGAGAATTTTTCAAGGCTAGTCTACCACTTTTTTTTAATTAAACTAAAAAATAACCTAATAAACTATAGTTTTAGCTGCGCAATGACATATGATTATAATCATTTCGTTGCCGAGATATACTTTTTTAAATAAAAAATAATAATAAGAAGATGATGAATTTAAATTACAAAATTTACCCACGTTGTTTAATTATAGTTAGTGCGGTGCAAATAAGAAGATGATGAACATGAATTACAAAATTTACTCACGTTCTGTAAGTATAGTTGGCGCGGTGTCGTGGGTTAAATTGCAGTATGGCACCCCGCACCACCGATGATTACCGGCGCGTGGCGCTCCCGCGCCACCGACGCTTATTATTATTTTTTAATAAATAAAACTTTGAATTAATTTTGTCATCAGTAATGCAAGAATTAAAAAAACACTCTGTTGTTTTCGCCGATTTCCGCGCGGTTGAAGCAGATGGCGCTGGGAACTGCTTCCGTTTCTGCCACCAATTAAAACCAGTCTGCTTTTTTTTGTGCGGTTTTTATGAGGGGATGTTGGTTGTCTGCTCTGTACAATCCTTATTATTGCCAAAAGGCTGTTATTGTGCGGTTGGGAGTTTTTATTTGTCTATTTTTCAATTTTTTATTTTAATCAATAAATCGTAAACAAGGACCTAAATCAAAAAAAGTGCTTCCTAAGGAAGTTGCGTAATTCCTTCTTCTTTCTTATGAGCCCATGTTTGTTTTTGATCAATCAGTAACGAATGAGGAATATCTTATCACATACGAAATTTTGAAATCTTTGTCAGCAATGAATGTCACGGCGCTCCTGATGATCAGATTTATAAAACTTTAGCTCCAAATTCTTTGGGATTGAAATTGGTGAAATTTTTATTAGTACAAAATGTGAAATCGCTTCTTAAATTAATCGATTTCATCTACAAAACAAATATAACTCATTTACATAAAATTTATCTCAAGTGGATTGCAGACGGGCAGCTTTGGAAGGCAAATAACTGATCACTTGCACACATACTTTCATTTCTTAAACCAAGACCAAACCTGGAGTTACAGTTTTAGAGTCCAATGGATTACAGTAGAGAGTGATTTTCCCCGAAGCTCCGCAGCGGAGCATCACTTTTAGGAGCTCCGGAGCAACCTGTATTGCGGGCAGAAAACAGTTGACTATGTATCATTTTCACTGTTTTCTCATTAAAAATAATCTAATAAAGCATTCACAACAACTTTATTCAAACCGGTAATTCCTTACAAAGATATAAAAAAAACAAAACACGAAATCACTCTGAAAACAAAAACTTTCAACACATTTTGTTTTATCATTATGTTTTTGAAATAGTTAACATTTTATCATTCTTATATGCTCAAAAAAGAGCAACTATAAGGCTATCAATTATAATCATATTTTATTGTGTATTAATTCATAATATAACTTGAGTTTTTGATAAAATACTGCGAAGGCTTACAAATGTTTACAAATGTTTAATATTTCATACATGGCCTGTTGTATACATGGCAAACAAACAAGCACTTACATAGACATATAAAATTAATGTCATAAAAAATACAATGCGTGAACGAAATAAAAAACTACTTACGCATAAACAGAACAAAAAGATGATAAATCACATAGCTTAAAGGTGCGGTGCGGAGTAAAACTTTTTGTCTTCGATTTGATAAAGTTTTGTGAAAACCTTACCCCTACCCTCAATAACCCACAAAATTTTTTCAAAAAAATATCTCCAGTGGTTCAGGAGTTCTGACCCCCAAAAATGGCGTTTTTCGACAATTCTGTAATCTCTCAGTCATCTTTCCTTGTTTTGGGAATACACAAATAACAGAATTGTAGTAAAACCATCCAAAATTTTTAACCATTAGAAAACTGACTGCAAAACCAGTAACATATATACTACATTTCAGTAAACGACCCGAACTGGGAAACCATTCACAGAATATTTATTTTTTACGAAATTGGGACCGAAGAACAATTACTTAGTAACTTAGCTTAGTATTTAGTTGAATTAGTTGCAAGTGTTTTAGTTTTGGTCTTATTACCTCCGGTATATAACAGCAATATGAGAAACAGAGATTTACTTAGAAGTAATAGATATTAATAGCGATTACAATGCATATTGTGAGTACGCGCTAAATCAAGCTTTTGTCAAATAAGCTTTCGTTTAAAGAGCGCTTAAAACACAGCAGGACAAGATGTTTAAACAGTTAACACATACACTGTGAAAGGAAATAAAAGAAACCAATAAAATAAAAACAAAATGTTTACCTCTGTTTGTCATAAAAATTATTTAGTGAATAAGATACAAAACCACGCCTTTTAAAATAACACAAAAATTTTGTTGCAAAAACTAAAAATCCCCAGCAAAAGCTTTGAAAATACTTCGTACCAGGGAGTTAGAGCCTGTGCACACGCTTTTTGATGCTGCCAGTTTGGTTTCACAGATTTCCTTTGCGCTTTTGTTTTCTTTTAATTAAAAATTCTTTGAAAAAAATGTTTTCTTCTTTAGTTCGAGGAAAATAACTTTTGTTCATTCATTTAAAACGATCATAAACGATAATTTTTCCGTTGGTTCTTTGTTCTTGGCGATTTTTTTTCTGTTTGTAAAATGTGGGATTTTTCAATATGCCGAATAAAAGTTTGTTTTAATCAATATTTTTTTTAAATGCGTACATTAAAATATATTATTGGTTTTTTTTCGGTTAAGTTTGTGAACGCAATAATGTTTTAAACTATTTTTGACTCGAAGTTAGTTTTAAACAAAACAAATGATAATTTTTTGTTTTTTTAATAAAAATGGGAGAAAAAATTAAAAAAATATATTTTTCAGGTGTTTATTAGTTAATTACTTAATTATTATAAATGATTAGGGATATACCATTTATTATTTACTGGTCTTAAGCAAATGTAGTGAACTTAATAAAAGATTTTATAATTGTAGCAAAGTTGATATTGGTTTGAAGAGAAACCAGCAATAATTGTCGAAAAACGCCATTTTTGGGGGGTCATAACTCCTGAATCACTAAAGATATTTTGTTGAAAAAATATTTGTGGACTTTTGGGAGCAGGGGTAAGTTTTTTTTACAAAAAATATCAAAATCGAAGACACAAAGTTTGACTCCGCACCACACCTTAAGATTGTTAGTAAATTTTTTTAGTGATTTAGCGGACACAGTGTCAAAGCTTAAAAAATTTCACCAAGGGACAACGCTCACACAGAAAAAGTGTTTTCGAACGTTAATTTTATGTTAAATAAGCTAAAGATAAATAAATAAAAAATATAAGCTAAGCTTATTCATTTAAAGCTAAGCTCCGATTTAAATGGCCGAAGCTCCGGAGCATGTTATTGCGGAAAGCAAGAACAACACTATTTTTTAAACTGCAACGAGAGAATATTTTGCATGCAAGATATCTCCATACTCGCTCGATTTTAATTATATGCTTTTAAAGCCATATTAACCACGATGGTTAAACCCCCCATTTACACGGAAGTTTTTCAGTGTTAAATATCTTCACGGAGTTACGACGTTATAGAATCACTTTTAGCCAATTAGCGCTTTGGAAAAAAATGGAATTCTCTCATTCATTGGAGATTAATTTTTCACAAGCGCTAGTTAGCTGAAACAGCTCCTCCCGCAGCCAATCCCACAAAACAAAACGTATATGACGTTATTACGAATACTATATGACATTTTAAGGGTCCTTAAAATCTTGACGTGACCACACTGCTGTCTTGTCTTCAAGAATATGAATTTTAGTGGTGTTAGGAAGTTCCATATTCAGCAAAATTGTTATAACAATATTGGTAAAATTTTTGCACACTTTTGTAACTAAAAACGTTTTTTGTTTGTCATGGGTGGCACGGGAGCGCCACGGGGCGATTTAGCCCGTGGCGCCGCGCCAACCATTATTAGAGAACGTGGGTAAATTTTGAAATTCAGAACTTTTTTCTTTTTCTTATTATTATTATTATTATTATTATTCCAACGCTCCATCCTTAAGAGCGATATTCCTCATTCATTACTGATTGATCAAAAATAAATATGGGCTCATTAGAAAGAAGAAGGAATTACGCAACTTTCTTAGGAAGCACTTTTTTCATTTAGGTCCTTGTTATCAATTTATTGATCAAAATAAAAAAATTTGAAAAATAGACAAAAATAAAACTCCCATCCGCACAATAACAGCCTTTTGGCAACAATAAGGATTGTACAGAGCAGACAACCAACATCCCCTCATAGAAAACGCACAAAAAAGCAGACCAGTTTTAATTGGTGACAGAAACGGAACCAGTTCCCAGCGCCATCTGCTTCAACCGCGCGGAAAACGGTGAAAACAACAGAATACTTTTTTTAATTATTGCATTACTGATGACAAAATTAATTCAAATTTTTATTTATTAAAAAATAATAATTAAATTAAAAAAATAGCCTAATAAACTGTAGTTTTAGCTGCGCAATGACATATGTTTCTAATCATTCCGTTAACGAGATATACTTTTTTAAATAAAAAATAATAATAAGAAGATGATAAATTTAAATTACAAAATTTACCCACGTTGTTTAATTATAGTTAGTGCGGTGCAGTGGCGCTCCAGACAAAGTTTACCTACGTTCTCTAAATATAGTTGGCGCGATGCTGTGCGCCAAATAATAAGAAGATGATGAACATGAATTATAAAATATACTTACGTTCTCTAAGTATAGTTGGCGCGTGCCGTGGGTTTAATTGCAGTATGGCACCCCGCACCACCGATGATTACCGGCGCGTGGCGCTCCCGCGCCACCGACGTTTATCATGGGTGGCGCGGGAGCGCCACGGGGCGATTTTGCCCCGTGGCGCCGCGCCAACCATTATTAGAGAACGTGGGTAAATTTTGAAATTCAGAACCTTCTTATCCAGCTTCTTATACAGCTGTCCAAACGAAATGCAAATTTCCTATAGTCCACATAATGTCCATCTCAGACTAGTCCACATCTTTTCTGTCTAAACATACGCCCGGGGAAAATTCACCCCTTTTCCTGCTCTATTCTTAGAGCATTTTTCAAGGCTAGTTTGGAAATCATCAAAAATTTTTTTTTTAATTTAAAATTAAAAAAAAAACACGCTGTCAATTTTCATGCGGGAACAAAAACTTTAAATTACGCTTAATTTGTCGCTTAATTTGTAATAAAGTGACACCAAATTTGTATGCGGCAAGATTGTTTGAGGTGTTTTTATAAAATAAATTTAGTTTAAGAAAATTGCTCTTTCAAGAAACGAAATCGTTTATTCGGCACATGTTGGCATTCCTTTTTGTCAAATGGCAACATCTTTTTATAAAGAGAGTATGAAAGTTGTTTATATTGTGTTGACAGGTTTTTTTCCTGGTGACGAGATGCCCCGTTATTAGATTGGATAGGGTCATGATGGCCGGGGCCTGCGGTTGCCGGATTGCATGTTTGGGGGGGGGAGTTGCTGTTCAGATACTTCCATTTAATCTATTGTACCTTATTTTTCAAATAGTACTTCAATGCACAGCACATAGTACCATCACAGTGACAAAAGAAGACACGCGTCGCAAGCTGCCTTAACTTAATGTTAAAATGATTATTTTAAGCATAAACAACGGTTAAATTTCCTCGAAAAATCGGAAAACATTAACTTTAAATTTTTTTTAAAAAAGTCAAAAAGGCCTTTACGGCCGCCGAGCGCAAGTTTTAGATTGGCTGACTGACCAAATCCGTCAACTTTCCATTTGTCACGTCGGCCGTATCGTCGTTATTACGACAAAATAAGCCACAATTTCCATGAAAAAATGCGACTGTGACTCATTTTATATTTAAAATCGGACCTAATTAACAACAAAATAAGTCACAGTGACGTGTGTTTTATAATGACTTTGGTTTTATTTTGCCCTAGTAACGACGATATAGTATTGTGTACCACAGAATAAGTCAAAGACAATGCGAAATCCGTGTAAATGCGACTGGATTTTAAATATCTGAAGTGTTTTTAAACAGCGGTGGCAAAATCATTCGCGGGCTGACCGGTCAGATATTCTGTTATCATGAAAAAATGTGTCATATTCGTCATAAAATAGTCGCAACTGTGACTTCTTTTCGTCTTTTAAAACACCTTTTAATATAAACGTTATAAGTCGGAGTCACGTTGATTTTGTGATGACTCTGGCTCTTTCTGTCGCAGTGAAGGCGATATTATAAAGGGCGATACTGTGACTCGATGCGCAGACGCGTAATTCCAAGATTACTGTGATGATTAAATTTAAAAAAAGTCAAATCGCCGTTGTTTTTCTAGAAAATTGACTTATTCTGCAATACAAAGACAACTAATTACAAGGAAAAATCTTCGGTTCGAACTGGTTTAGTGGCCGGTAAAGGCGATTAACTCCTGACCGTAGTCGTTTTGTTTCAACTCGTATAAAAGGATTCCTTATTCTTTGTCCAGTTTTATTCTTAGTTTTGCTCGTTAGTCGTTTTATTAATTTTTGTTCGAAATATTGTACGCCATATTTTTGTGATTTTCGTTGGGATAGTTTTACCGGTTGTTGGTAATTTTTATGTTTTTTAAAAATAGCAATACGTTTATGTTATTGTTACTGTACTTCGTTCAGTTACGTATGCTATACTTCTTTAAAAATTAGATCAGACGTTTAGATTATGTAAACATTGGGAAAAACAACAATTAACATGTAATCCACGTTGAATCTAAAAACTTTGTTCTAAATGGAGCTTACATAAATTATATACTCGTCCTTGACTTTAATTCGGCGCGGCTTACAACCTGCATAGAAATCACTAAATTTTTAGTTATAGATGATAACTAAAAAAAACTGTAACAATTCATTTACAGTTGGTCGAGAAAAAGAAATCGCAATCATTTAGCAAGGTGTAAAGCAGGTTTGGCCAGGATTTATATGAAATATGGAAGATTTTACAAAGCACCTTTGTAAAATCCATCTGCATAAACATTTTTTAACTGTTACTGAGAATTTGTTTTTAATTTATGTGATCTACTTTTTTAAAACTTTTTTTAAAAATTTTAAACAACGTGGACAAACGGTTGTTAAATTAAAATTGTTGGGTTAAAACGTGTTTTTTTGCTTTTGCAAAAAAATTATATCACACAATTAAAACTGAAGAAATTTCGGAAAAATTAATAATTACTTTATTTCATTATTTTATATTTAGTATTTTTTAATATTAATTATATTTTTAATATTTAATGTATTTAAAATTGCAGAAACTAAGGACATTTTTGAAATTGCATAGTTGCAAAATCGGTTGTCTTACTTTAGGCTTTCTATGAAATTATGGCGTTTTTTTTGAAAACGAACAAAACTACATCACATAGTAAAAACTCTAAAAATTTTTTAAAAATCGTGTAGGTGTCACAATTGTTTGCAATTTTTTTGTTTTTTTTATAAACTAATAGTGCAAGCTTTTTGATAAAACTTTTTAGTTGACATAGTTTAAATAAATTGATAATAAAAATTTTGGGAGATATTTAATAATAGTACGATAATAGTACTATTTAAAAATAATTGGAATGTACATAAAGTCTTAAATAAAAGAAATGACCATAAAAATATAATAACTATACAATAACAACTAAATAAATAATATGAAAAAAATAAATAATATGAAAAATACAATAATGTAAAATATTAATTAAAATACATCTTACTTCCATCTGAGCTAAGAGCTTGATTTAAGACGTTTTGTGAAAAATCGTTAAGATTAGGATTAAAATTAGGGTTGTCTTGCTGTCCTGCGTTTGGCGGATTTTGATTAGATGAAGATTGTTGAGAAGGATTCTGGTTAACTTGTGACTTTTGGGAAGGATTTTGGTTGTTTTGAGTTTGTTGTTGATGTACGTTTTGTTGTTGTTGATTTTGTTGGTTTTGTTGTTGCTGGTTTTTCTGTTGTTGTTGGTTTTGTTGTTGTTGGTTTTGTTGTTGTTGGTTTTGTTGTTGTTGGTTTTGTTGTTGTTGGTTTTGTTGTTGTTGGTTTTGTTGTTGTTGGTTTTGTTGCTGTTGATTTTGTTGCTGTTGGCTTTGTTGTTGCTGATTTTGCTGCTGTTGATTTTGATTTTGATGCTGTTGCTCTGATTTTTTTAAATGATCAGAATCTGTTTTTTCCAGACAGTTCAAAGATAATGGTGCAGCTATGACACTACAAGTCTGTGCTGAATGTTGTAGAGTCCTAGATAAATTTTAAATATTTAATACTTGAAAGTGTTGACAGTTCAAAGTGAAGATGTTCTAGACTTTAAACAGTGAGGAAACGTAAAATAAAAAAATTACCACAATTGAAAAAGTTACTGCAAAAACTTCACATTTTTATAGTTATTATTTAGATATAAATCTATCGCCATAAATTGTTTAAAATGATGTTTCGTGTGATTTTTTTAAACTTTTGCTTTGCTTTTAGGAATTTCCATGTAGGGTAGTGCATTTAATTTTGGCACTTTTTTGTTTTTCCGATGTAACTTTTTACTGTACGGCCCGATTTTTATGTTTGATAGCTCATTTTGAAGCTTTCACGATACTGCGTTGCGTCACAAAAATTTCACTGTACGAAAGTAGTTTTTTTACTTAATTAAATCAGTTTTTAAAAAAATGGAAAATTGCCAAAAGTAAATGTATGCATTTAATTTCGGCACTTTACAAACAATCGATTCTTTCTCAGTCAAAAAATCATCATTTTCAAAAATTTATGGCGATAGATTTATATCTAAATAATAACTATAAAAATGTGAAGTTTTTGCGAGTAACTTTTTCAATTGTGGTAATTTTTTTATTTTACGTTTCCTCACTGTTTAAAGTCTAGAACATCTTCACTTTGAACTGTCAACACTTTCAAGTATTAAATATTTAAAATTTATCTAGGACTCTACAACATTCAGCACAGACTTGTAGTGTCATAGCTGCACCATTATATTTTAACTGTCTGGAAAAAACAGATTATGATCATTTAAAAAAAT
>JASAMX010033297.1:0-38443 GCA_030248175.1 Microlaimidae sp. YZB2_3
AAAACTTAGATGTACAGAAAGAATTTGTTAAAATGCAAGATCAAAAAATAAGATTTAAAAATACAAGAAAACTGAACAAATGTTGTTCTTGTGAATGCGATCCAAATGCAACACAGTAAAAAAAAACAGTAGATATTATTGTTATTATGCTAAAAAAAAACAGCTTAGAAGGCAGATGCCTTCAAATAAGCATCTGCGCTAACTCTAAGCCATATAAAAAGACATCAAAATTCTACATAAGAAGCATGAATTAATTGTCTAAATTTTTTGACAGAATTTACAGAAACTTGAGTTGAGTTTAATTTATTCCAACTAGAAATAGCTCTGTTTGGGAAAGAAAATTTTCTTGCATCAATTCTACTGTCCTCTATTAAAAGTTTAAAAGGGTGTCCTCTAGTGGGATTATAATTAAAGGTAAAAAAATCTTTTGGTTGAAGACAAGTTTTGTTATTAATAATTTTAAAAATTTCACAGAGATCAGTTTTAGCTCTGCGGTCAGAAAGTTTTTCAAGCTTTAAGAAAACCAACCTATTTTCATAGTTAGTATAATTTAGACCACAGCTCTTAAACAGTCGTCTAGTGAAACTTTTTTGGACTTTTTCAATTAACTCTACATCTTTTTTTAAATGTGGGTTCCATACAACAGATCCATATTCTACAATAGGCCTAACATAGGATTTATATGCTCTTACTAAATTTTTTACAGATTTGGCTTTAAAACTTCGAAAAATTAAAGCTGATCTTTGCATAGCTTTCTCTGCAATCCTTTCACAGTGATAAGAAAACTTTAAATTTTGAGACATATAAATACCCAAGTCGCGCACTATTGGAACACTATTAAGAACTTGATTATTAATTGAATATGTGTTTTTTATGGGCTCAGTAGTTTGTCCAATATGAAACGTTTCACACTTATTTTCAGCAAGTTTTAGCTGCCATACTTTTGCCCAATCTGCCACATTATCAAGGTCCTTTTGTAATTTGAGAGTTTGATTAGTAATACTATTAGCATCATTTGCACAAAATTCAGTGTAAATTTTTGCATCATCTGCAAATAATTTAACACCAGAACTTTCCACATGATCTGCTAAATCATTTATATAAATCAAAAATAACAAAGGCCCCAGTACTGAACCTTGAGGAACAGAACTGGTTACTTTGTAAGGTTTTGAAACAGATTTGTTGATTACTACTTTTAGAGATCTGTTTGTTAAAAATGCCTTGATCCAGTCTAAAAATTTACCACAAACTCCGTATTTTTCAAGTTTGTGTAACAACTTTTGGTGGGATACAGTGTCAAAAGCCTTGGCAAAGTCCAAATAAACTATATCTACAGATTTTTTGTTTTTTAACGCTTTTGTCCAATCATTTAGTGATTCTAATAGCTGCGTGACTGTTGAACTTTTGTCCTTAAAACCATGTTGAGACCTAGACAAGAATTTTTGAAAAAAGGAGAAAAGTTTGTCACGCACTATAGTTTCCATTGCTTTACATGAATAAGATGTTAAGGAAACAGGTCTGTAATTTTCTTTTTTTGTTTTTAGCTTTTTCTTAAAAATTGGAATCACTAGGGCAATGAGCCAGTCGCAGGGAAGTTTTCCAGTTTGAAAAGAACTGTTAAAAATTTTAGCTAAGGGCTCAGCAAGAACTTTTGCGAGACGTTTTAAAAAATATGCAGGAATACAGTCAGGAGTTTTTGAAAATTTGTTAGGTAAATTTTTTAAAACTTTTAAAACGTCTTTTTTAGTAAACACCAAATTATCTAGTATTTCTGTTATTTCAGGGCTAAAATGAGGAAGTTTTCCATCATCTATAGTAAATATAGAACTAAAATATTCTGCAAACATTTCTGCTTTTTCAGAATCATCCACAGCATAGGGTGGAGTCATCTTTTAGAAGAGCTGGAAGGAAACTTCTTGACTTTATTTTTTTGTTAACAAATTTATAAAAACTTTGGATGTCTCCTTGCTTTAGCGTTTGCTCCTCCAAAAAAATGCTATGTTTCTTAACTTCTTCAATATACTCTCTGCTTATTTGTTTGTACTCTTCCTGTAGATATCTTTTTTTGGTCTCAAGTTTGTGCCAAAGTCTTAGCTTTTTCCCCTTTGCAAGCTTTAAGAATGTTTGCAGGATATTTTGTTTTTCCAAAGTTATCTTTTAAAATAGTTTTTAGTTGGAACATGCTTCAATTTATGCCTTCAAGAAGTTTTAATTCTGAAACTTTGCCACTGGGTCTTCAACACTGTTACAATTTTTAAAAACTTCAGTCCCAAGTTGTGGGAAGCATAGAGTAAAAAAAGGGAATCATAGTCTGCTTCTGCAAAATTTGGTACAATACACTTTTTGTGCATTCTATTATATTACATTTTCATAACATACATTAATCTCAAAAGTTATGGACAAGTGGTCAGATTTTAAAAAGTATGGCAGCTAAAACTTGCTGAAAATAAGTGTGAAACGTTTCATATTGGACAAACTACTGAGCCCATAAAAAACACATATTCAATTAATAATCAAGTTCTTAATAGTGTTCCAATAGTGCGCGACTTGGGTATTTATATGTCTCAAAATTTAAAGTTTTCTTATCACTGTGAAAGGATTGCAGAGAAAGCTATGCAAAGATCAGCTTTAATTTTTCGAAGTTTTAAAGCCAAATCTGTAAAAAATTTAGTAAGAGCATATAAATCCTATGTTAGGCCTATTGTAGAATATGGATCTGTTGTATGGAACCCACATTTAAAAAAAGATGTAGAGTTAATTGAAAAAGTCCAAAAAAGTTTCACTAGACGACTGTTTAAGAGCTGTGGTCTAAATTACACTAACTATGAAAATAGGTTGGTTTTCTTAAAGCTTGAAAAACTTTCTGACCGCAGAGCTAAAACTGATCTCTGTGAAATTTTTAAAATTATTAATAACAAAACTTGTCTTCAACCAAAAGATTTTTTTACCTTTAATTATAATCCCACTAGAGGACACCCTTTTAAACTTTTAATAGAGGACAGTAGAATTGATGCAAGAAAATTTTCTTTCCCAAACAGAGCTATTTCTAGTTGGAATAAATTAAACTCAACTCAAGTTTCTGTAAATTCTGTCAAAAAATTTAGACAATTAATTCATGCTTCTTATGTAGAATTTTGATGTCTTTTTATATGGCTTAGAGTTAGCGCAGATGCTTATTTGAAGGCATCTGCCTTCTAAGCTGTTTTTTTTTAGCATAATAACAATAATATCTACTGTTTTTTTTTACTGTGTTGCATTTGGATCGCATTCACAAGAACAACATTTGTTCAGTTTTCTTGTATTTTTAAATCTTATTTTTTGATCTTGCATTTTAACAAATTCTTTCTGTACATCTAAGTTTTTTCTATAGTGTTTTTTTTATCTGTGTGTTTGCATTCTATGTAACGTTTTTAAATTTGTATTTTGTGATTCACCAATTGTGACATTAATATTTTTGTTTTATATGTTACTATTGCTAAAAAATAAAAATATTCTTCTTCTAAACAATATAGAATAAGGTTGAAAAAATTCGTTCGAACCCGTTTTATTCCCTCCCACTCTCTTTTATCCCCTCCCGCCCCCCCCGTCCCAAACTCGCGGCCCGGGGGGGCTCTAGAGTTGGGTTTTTTTTTTTAACAAAAGGGAAAAACATTTTTTTTTTAACAAAAAGAGGAGCCTAGAAAATTATCAGATATCTTTTCTCCCGCAAAGAAAGAAACCCCAAAGTTACACAAACCCTCTGTGAACCAAATACCTATTATTTATTTTTGTGAGAATTTGGGGTTTGGGAGCGGTTTTGTGTGTTTTTTTTTTGATCACTGACAACAGATTATTATCCCAACACTCTCCTTATTTCTCCTGCTTTCTTCATCCTTTTTTTTTTTTCTTTTTTTTTTTTTTCCTTTTCCAAAAGGCGGGTTTTGTTGTGTATGTCTGTTGGAATGTTTGTCGTGTAGTTGTTGTTTTGAAATATTGTTTGTTTTTTGAGGCTGCTGGGTGCAGGTTGTTGTGTTAAGTATTTAAGTGGATTGTTTGTGTACATTGGTGCGAATTTTGCTTGTCACCTCAGAATTTTTTTAGCTTTAAAATGTCATTATAGCCTTCGTGATCACGTCATAAATATGTTTTGCTTCGTGGGATAGGTTGTCGGAGGAGCAGCGGCAAAACAGGGCTTCAAAATGAGGTGGGAATATGTCTAAAAGAATGCCGCGCGGGTGGGTTATTAGACATAAATGCGGGCGTCTTTTTATGCGCGGGGTGTCCTTTGATGCGCAGGGGATTCCTTCCAGTTTAGAACAATAGATTTTGACCAGGGTGTAAAAAAACAGGGCGGAGCTCTGGGGAACATCACTAATAACTATTCACTAAGGCGACAATGACAACCACTTAGTTCATTAATTTTTGTGTAAATATAATATCTAAAAATAAAAGTGTTATAAGATTAAGATTAAATGGAGTTTTAAAATAGTTTTGGGAAAGGGTACAAAGGACATAAGGATAAACCCAGGCACACAGAAAAACCAACAAACTAAACTAGCAAATAGAAACGCATGGTAGTTAAACCAAAAATATTTAATATACTGAAAAATGTGCAACTCCTATATAAAAAAGTGCGGAAACGTAGGCATTTATGATTTTGAGTCCTTTCCATGCTATGACACTATCCACTATAATGGCATGTGTGCGTTTTAATGTAAGATTGGAGCAAAAGTGAGCCTAATAGCCATTTTTGGCTATTTCACTTCATATTATCACAAGTTTTTTTATCTGGGGCGCACAAGTTTGCGTGTTAGACAGTATTAAACCAACACGGGAAAACTGGTGCGGCCCGGCAGTATTACACTTGTGAGATATATAAAGTGAAATTAAGTCAATAAATGGCTTTCCTATACTCTTACCTACTCAAATTTAACTCGCCGAAATAATTCAAAATGGCCACTATGCAAAACATTATACACAGAAGAGAACATATTTTACATGGAGACTCATTATAATGGACCAGAGGACCTTTCCGCAATTTTTATATAGGAGTTGCACATTTTTCGGTATATTATATATTTTTGGTTAAACCGCTTATCTGTTCATTTAACGTGTAAGTAATATTCGGTGTCCCCCCTTCTTTTTGCCCCCCGGAAGATCTTCCCGGTAAAAAGCCGGGATAGTTTTTCCCTCCGGAAAATCTATCCCGCTAAAACATCGGTTAATTCTTTCCCCCCTCGGTAAATTCTTTTCCCCCCCGGAAAAACTATCCCGGTTAAAAACCGGGATATTCTTTCCCCCCTGTTTTTTATATATCGTTTGTTATGAATTTTTGCTTGGTTTTAAGGTTTTGATTAGGGAAACTAAGGTTTAAAATGGTTAAGGTAGTTTATGGGTTTTATTTTAATAATTTTATGAATTTATGAAAGTATCATGATAACAAAATAATCATTTTAATTTAATGACGTGTTTTTGAAGAAAGCGCAGAATTAATATTACAAACTTATGCAAATTTTTGAAGGGGGAAAGAATATATACCGGTAAAAACTTTCCCCCTGATTATAACGCTAAAATAGAAAATTACAAACAAAATTAAAATCGTGAGTAAACATGTTTAATGGAATTTATTACACAAAAATTGGTATTTGAGCTCAAAGGTACAGCTATTCAAATTATTTTAAAAAATTCTAAGTTGATATGATTTTAAAATTAAAAAGCATAGGAGAAAATCTATCCTGGTATATTCTTTTCCCCGGGGAAAGAATTTACCGAGGGAGGGAAGAATATCCCGGGATAGTTTTTCCGAGGGGAAAAATTTTTAGGGGGGAAAGAATATCCCTTGACACCGGATGGAACCAACCAGGTTTGAACGAAACTCTGGTTACTGGCAAAGGACAACTCAACTCTATTTCTTGCATTTATGAAATTATCGTTTAAATTTACAGTTTTAACTTTTTTGTGCAATGTTTCGTAAATATAACAAAATTAAGAATTTGTTTAAATATAACCATTTTTAACTATTGTTTTGTGTTTTTGCTCGAAAATTAAACTTTTCAATAGAATAGAGCAATGCGAGCAAAACAAATAATTTCGTATGAGTACACTCTTTTATAATTATGGCCTTACCAAACATAATGTACCATTTTTTAATACGTTTTAAAAACATGTCATGTAATTTGTCGTTTTCGGTGCGAGCCACCAAAACGCGGTTGGTTTTATTATTATACTAAGGAAAGTGCTATTTGGAGCGCGTGTAATGTCCAGAAAAAAAGGCCAAATAATAACAGAATTTATGAATGACAAAATAATGCGAAAGAATTTGCTATTTTATTGTTTTTTTTTTGCTAAAAAATGAACGTACAGAATTTTGAACCTGTCCAGCCTCAGTAACCTCATTGACTGAAATGTTTGCGTTGCACCATCGCACGCCTGCTGTGCATTAAAACTCTTGAAACATACTTTTGAAACATTATCACAACAGGATTTATTAAGTAGGTTTTATCATTATAATAGGAGTAATGTTATTATTTAGGCGCCGGCAAAGGAGCGTTATAGTGATGGGCAGTTGCCATGGGCGTAGCCAGGATTTCGGAAGGGGGGGTTGTAACCAGTACAAATTTTTTCAAAAGGGGGAGGGGTTGTAGCTGTAGGGGGTTGTAGCTCGAAATTTTTGATTTTTTTTTAAATTAGCTAAAAACGTTAAAAACCATCAAAATTTTTGCGCATTGCGCATTTTTTAGGTTATTTATTGTTTTTACATCAGTTAAAGGCAAAGACGCACTTATTTAAGTCTATCCTCTATATATTTTGTTTAAAAATAGTAAGGGAAATTATAAGCTTCAATATGTGAAATGAATTATACTAATCAATGACCAATTTCTTTAATTTTATTGTTTGATCTGCTCATTGATTTTTGAAACTTTTCATCATTTATTTTATTTCAATTAAAAATTTGCTTTAATTTGCTCGCTGGTGGTCAAGTAGTGCTGTGTTGCATTTGCTTTGATTAGTGTCATTTTTTAATTACTAATGTATATCATTTTCATTCTTTTTTCTAAGATTTCTTTGTACTTTGTTATTATTTATTTTTTGCGCACTCCAGTGTCTCTCTGGTTACCTCTCTGAAGTCTTGCAATCCTATTTGCGCGTTTATGACGTTTACTTTATTAACTAATGTTATGTTATAATAATAATAACTAATAATACTAATTTAATTGCATAGACATAAATTAATATCGTTTGGCAATACTAAAACTAAATGATAAGATAATAATGCAGCTAATAAGATAAGCTAATAATTTGATTCAAAAACAGTGATTTTATGCTATAAAAAGGAGCTTAGAAAGAAATCGAGCGCTGAGCGAAAGCGAAGCGCCAAAAAATTTTCAAAATTTACACCTTAACGAAGTAAAAAAAATTTTTTTAAAAAACCCAAAAGGGGGGGGGGTTGCCACCCCTACAACCCCCCTGGCTACGCCCTTGGCAGTTGCGGGTGTGTTGGACAAAATTTGGAATTCCGTTTCCGGTTCTTATTCCGGATTTTTTGAAAATCTCAATTCGGGTTCCGGGGTCCGCCCATCACTGGAGCGTTATATTACTAGTAATGCTATTTATTTATTATTTAGGCGCTTGCGAGGGAGCGTCGTACGAATGGGTGTTCAAAGGGGTTCCGTGGAGCGCTTACCACGCCAACGACGGCGGCCACGCCCGCTACATGATGGCCTACCTACTTAACGCCTATTCCGACAAAGATTGGCGTTGCATCTGCTCGGCGGACGTCTGCGCTGATACCGACAGCGATGTAAGCCAATAATGCTTAAGTATGACAAAATGAGTAAAAATCATCATAAAATAGTCGTATATGTGACTGTTTTTACCTTTTTTAGAAACTTTTTGAGTCAGAGGTGCGTTGAGTTTATGGAATGGTTGTTACGTGACTATTTAGGTCGTAGTTGCGACGATATAACGTCGTTACTACGGCAAAATGAGCCACAGTTCGTATAAAACATGTGTGTCTGTGACTCATATAAAATTTAAAACAGGACCCTAATAACTACAGAATGAGTCACAGTCACGTATATTTTATAAGGACAGTAGCTAATTTTGCCGTAGTAACGACGATATTATATAATTTTATATTCCTGTCTAAAAGATAATAATATATCGCTTGGCTTGGGCATTGCTATTTGGATTCAGAAGGATACATATAAACCAGCAGACCTGTGCACGGTCTGGAAATGCCCGCCCCCCGCTCTATTGAAGAATTTGCCCCTCCCCCGTTTTATTGCCCCCCCCCCGCCAAAAAATTAAAAAGTACCCTAAACTTATGGTGCTATTTTTGACCTATTATGACGCCATCATCGCGAAATTTTTGTAATTTTTAGCCTATTTCAATGAATTTTAAGCCATTCTAAGCCATTTTAAACCTATTTTACCCTAAATTTCGTTTTTTTGTCCCTTTTTTCCCGTTTACCTTCTTTTTTTTCTCTTGTTTTTCTCCTTTTTTTCTCTTTTTTTCTTTCTCCCCTGCTTACCCGTTGCCCCCCCGTTTTTTTGACCCCCCCGTTTCAAAAAAGTTACCCACCTCCGTGCTCCCCCCGTTTTGGAATTGTCCCCCAATAAAACCACGGGGGACAGTGCACAGGTTTGAACCAGCATGGCATATTATGATAACAAATAAACAAGAAATATTGCAACTTAGAATTATTAAAAATACAACCTGTAAATTGATTATTTATCGGATTTATTTTAATTTTTAGGTTAGGTTACTGAAGTGTTTTGAATTTTTTTTGCAAAAACTTTTAAATTTGACTTGAGGCTTGGGAGTTATAAATTATAAAATAGTATCTGACGCGTTAAAAACAATTTAACGAGGCAATATTATTATTTAAAAAACACTTAAAAATGAAGATGATTTTTTTTTAGTTTTACATTATCTTTAAAGCAAACATTTGGATAAAATTCTTTTTTGCCCGTTTATGAAAAGCAACATGTTCATTTCATAATGGACAGCCTTCTGAATTTATAGGAGTATGCCCAATGAAAAAAAGTACGACCGCCGCACGCGGCCAAAATTAAAATTAAAAAAAAATTAAAGCGTTTTATTTCCTAAATTTCCATTTTTAGCTTTTCCTGCAAATTTTTAAAAGTGTCGGTAGCTTTGGAATTTTTGGGCCAACTTTCAATCATGATGATGAGTGAAAGTGAGTATTTGTAGCTCCAGCCAGAGCGCGGGTTTCGGATTGGAGCTTGGCAAAAAGGTGCCGCAGTTGACTGGTTTCGGCTTGGTCCAGATTTAAAGGCGATGCGTTGATAGGTGTTGTTTCGCTTCGCTTTGCATTCCCACCCCGGGAGTGGGAAGAGGGGGTGAGCAAAGCGAGAGGCGTGCCGGATGGATCTACCCAGGGTTGATGGAAACCCTGGAAACTGGCAAACTTCACTCAGTGAAAGGGAGTGCTTTGGCGTGGGCGCCATTGCTTGCCTTTGGAATGGTTTAAAACTGATAATTTTTACGCAGATCCAAGCTCCAGAATAGAGCTCTGAATTTCTGAGCTCTGAAGCAACCCCCAGAGCTCCTCTCTATTTCATACTAATTTCATAAATAATTCAGGAGTAATGTCATCGATTATTTTGTTAAAACTTTTTTTGTAAACTAATTTTTTTGCAAAATTTTTGAAAATGGATGCCAATGAGAAAAAAACTTCTAATTAAAATTTATTTGTTTATCTGCAGAAAAATGACGGCAATCCGTTGGATGTTCACAGCTGGTTTTTCTGCCAAAGAGGCAGGAATGACTAGGATTCCTTTTGACTCACACAAGCATCTCTAACATCGGGCGTGCCAGCCAAATTCTACAGATATCACTGCCGTTGAAGATTTATCTCGATCTCCAGAGGACTTATACGGGATAAGACTTTTAAAGAACAACGAAATTTAGACTTTTTGAAAACTGGTATTTTTCATGAATGATAGATAATAATTAATATTCCATCAGTGGTCATTTTAAATAGTGGAATAATTAAGAAATAATGCCCGCAGTATTTAATTTTCTGCGTGTGCTCCATTCAGTATTAGCAAGAATATATAACACAAGAGAACGTCCGACTGTACACTAAATTTTTGACCAAAATTTTGCGAGAAAAGTCGCACTTTCGAATTTGTGTGCGACTTTTCTCGCAAAAATCCGCCATTTTCTGCAAGTTTTCCCGCGCTGCGATTTTTTACACAATGTTAGTTTTCTCGCAGTGGGGACTGCGACTTCTTTCGCATTCTATGCTGCTTTATTCGCACTGCGATTATTTTCGCACTGCGAGTCTGGCTGCACAACAAAAAAGTAACATAAAAACAAAGCGGAGCAAAAATTTTGTGTATAAATGAGTAAAAGTAGTTTTTTTTACCTTAAGATGTTAAAACTTTTTAGTTTCAATAAAATAAAGTAACTTTCCAACGTTTTAAAATTAAATAAAACAAGTTTCAAAGTGTTTTACTCCATTGAAAATGACTACCAGCGTCTGTATTTTTTTTTGTTGCGCGGCCAGACTCGCAGTACGAAAATAATCGCAGTGCGAATAAAACAGCATAGAGTGCGAAAGAAGTCGCAGTCCCCACTGCGAGAAAACTAACACTGTGTAAAAAATCGCAGCGCGGGAAAACTTGCAGAAAATGGCGGATTTTTGCGAGAAAAGTCGCGCACAAATTCAAAAGTGCGACTTTTCTCGCAAAATTTTGGTCAAAAATTTAGTGTACAGTCGGACATTCTCTTGTGTTATGTATTCTTGCTATTAGTAAAAAAGTTGTTTCGTTTCCATAACCCAGAGGGTCTAGCTTTTTGCTTTTTTCAAACATTATTAGTATACCCCGGCTGTTGAGTTCAATTAATAAGACGAAAAGAAACAGACTGTCAGACCTGTGCACTGCCCCCCCGGGGTTAAAACGGGGGGCAATTCCAAAATGGGGGGGCACGGGGGGGCAACTTTTTTGAAACGGGGGGCAATAAAACGGGGGGGGGCAAGCAGGGGGAAAGAAAAAAAGAGAAAAAAAGGAGAAAAAAAGAGAAAAAAAGAAGGGAAAAGGGAAAAAAGGGACAAAAAAAGCGAAAATAAGGTAAAAATAGGTCTAAAATGGCTTAAAATACATTGAAATAGGCTAAAAACTGTAAAAAATTCGCGATGATGGCGTCATCATAGGTCAAAAATGGTGTCATAATTTTAGGATACTTTTTCATTTTTTGGCAAGGGGGGCAATAAAACGGAGGGGGCAAATCCTCCAATAAAACGAGGGGAGGCATTTCCAGACCGTGCACAGGTCTGGATTGTTTAAAAAACTGTGCCTTATTGGCAAAAACACTGCTGATTTAATCTTGCGAACAGAAGAGCCATTTTTATATGAAAGTTGTTTAATTGCGCGTTTTTAGTTTTAACTCAATAATAATAATGCGTGCAAAACTTGTATTTGGTGTTTAATGTGTAATGCGTGTATTTGATGAACGAAATGACTTAAGTTTTGTTGAAGGCCAGGTTTGGAAAAGATTTAATCTCCCTATCTCTCCGTGCCCCGAAAAAAAAAACAAGCTTGACAATTTTCGTTTAATTCATTGCCGTAGAGAGAGTACCCTCAGTTGTGTAGGGTAACAGGAGTTTAGAGCTGGTTCGAGGGGAATTTAGAGCCGAGGGTCTTTAGAGCCGCAGTGTGGGACTTTAGAGCCGTATTGGAGGGATTTTGGAGCCGTAACGTAACTTTTGTGTTCAGAAAATTCATAAAAAATTAAGGGACTTTAGAGCCGAACAAATTTTGTCAAAGTTGGTTAAATTACGTCATTTTCATACAATATATCACTGAAATTAGCCAAATTTTAAGTTGTAAAAGTTTTTAAAGCTTTCTACAATACTTTTAAAACCTTTTGGTGTCCGGAAAGAATATTTTCGGCATAATATCTTCCGAAATAAATAATTTTTTTTATTTAAGCAGTAAGCTAAAGGAATTTCAATAGTTTTAAGCTTTTTTTAGATTTTTATCTTGATTTGTAGGTTTCGCTTAGGCTTAGAAAAAATAATGTTTTATTGTCTTAAAATCTATTGCAACATTTACTAAAATAAAACATCTTTGATGTTTATCATAACAAATGTTTCAATTTAAAAACCAAAAACCGTGAATCTTAACCCTTAACCATGCCCTATATTCACATGAAAAATCAAATCAAAGCACGAATCTAAACCATGTTTTTGCTCAAGATTAGAAGTTTATCAATAATTGGAAGTTAATAAGTTTCTTCTCCCGCCAAATCCTTATTCTTGTCATCTTCTGTATATACAATAGAAAACCCGAAGCATATTTATCCCGCATAATGATTACCGCATTGCATAATTAGCTCCATTTGTTATGTAAATGTTTTAATATTACTTGTATATTGTTTTACTATTGTTTGTAAACGCATTTTTCATTTCGGCTTTAAAGTCCTTGCTGCGGCTCTAAACTCCCGGCTCTAAAATCCCTCGGCTCTAAAGTCCCTCGGCTCTAAAGTCCCCAAACCTGGTGTAGCCAAGGGGGTGGGAATGGGGAGCGTAAGGCGGCGGCCGCCTCAATGTCTGTCAACACCCGGTAAAGCCGAATATTTCAGTAAGAAAAAAATGTTTTCCTTACGTTTTTTTTTAATTTTTGAAAAAAAAAGAATTTTGGTTTAATTCAGCAACATTCCATAATAATGCTCAAAAACTGAAAATTTTAATGTTTCGTTGAAAGTTTAAATTAATAATTTGCATTATCTTTTGATATTCGTGCATGTAATTCAATAGTGAACGCATTACAGTATTTTAATTATAAATGATAAATTAAACTTTAAGTTACGGTTTTAAACCACATAATGTAAGATTAAAATGATAACATAACAACAATAATGTCTATTATAACAGTGTTCAATGGCGTATATAAATTTAACAAAAGTCAGTATATTTCTACTGTTTCTACTGTTCCTATTGACTGATGATGACTTTTAAACAGGTTTTAGTGCATTTTTTAAAAAAATTTCTAGATCAGGCGCACTCCATGGACCCCTTCCCCCGTCGACGTGCGGCAGGCGGCGCTAAACGGAGCATTTGCGGTGCTTCACGTCTCCATTTGACGTGTATTTTCTTCCAGACTGTCCGTCAAATGAAATACTTCTTACACCATTCGATTTCAGTTATATTATTAAACATGTTTACTGTAAAACGCTAAAACAAGGTTATTTTGTTGTATTGGTGTGTATACTTCCATTCCAAACATAGGTAAGAACGGTCCTGGAAGCTAGTGGGGTAGTTACCCGAGTTAAATCGAATTTTTAATTCTAGGAGGAGGGTCCCAGGGGGGTCCGGACGTCCCCAGCTTTTTAGGGGGGTCGACCCGGGGTGCGAAATTTTAAAATCTAGAGAGGTCAGGTGGGGTCCGGTGTCCAAAGCAAAACAGTTTTACACCATAATAACTTTATTAATTGTTCTTTTTACAGGATAATACTACATTTTATTGAATAAAAAGCCATATTCATGTATAAAAAGGGTGTAAACGCATGAATATGTGATGAAAATTCACGTTTTTGGAAGAAAATTTAGTATAAAAAAGTACATAAAATTTTCCCGAGGGAGGACGGGTGGTCAGATTTCAAAATCTAGAGGGGGTCAGGGCCAGGGGTAAAAAATTCGGAAATTTGGAAGGAGGGGGGGCCCCCTAGATTTTTGTCTAGGGGGGGTTCCAAAATTTCGAGGCTAGGGGGTGGACCCCACCCTGCCCCCCCTTTCTCACCTATGATTTCAAATCTAACCAATCGGCACTCTTATGGTCACATTCGCACATAATTATTTTTATACAACTTTTTAGTTGCTAAACTTAGTTTTAATTAAATAATGGTTTAAATAGTATACAATCATGATCTGAGTCTGTATGCATAGCTTTCTCTAGAATTTTTTGCGACTTTCTGTAGGCTTATATCTTCACACTGGATTAAGCTACTGCCTACTGCCGTAAATTTTTTATGTTCTTATCTTTGTAACTTATATATTTATGTGATAAAAACAGTTACACTGTTTATTAATCCTAAAATTAGAAATAAAACTTCAAAAATTCGGCAAAAACTCTGAAAAGATCCTTGCGTACGGTCTCAGATCTAGGTAGAGGGAACAGAAAGTTCGTTTCCCTATTCCCTTTCGCTTTTGAACAGGCATATCATCGTTACTACGGCAAAATAAGCCAGAATTTGTATCTAATACACGTGACTGTAACTCATTTTAAAATTTAAACAGCACTGCTAACTACGAAATGAGTCACAGTCACGTGTATTTCATATTGGCCATTTTACTTGGTGACGACAATATTGTCTTTCTAAACGGTCACTAATTTTTGACCGAATGACCCGCATTTTCCCCTTCGTAAATCCTGAATAGGCTATAATAATAATAAATAATATAATATAATATTATGGCCATGTAAATTACTAACCGTATTTAACGCATACATGTGGTATTTTAATTTTTTTCGTCTCATTAAAATAAAATTTCACGCAATGAATTGTTACTTCAATGATTATCATGTTTTATTTAGTAAATGTTATTGCAGTGCGTCGTTACTCTGACACAATAAGTCCGAAGCGTTATAAAATACTCGTAACTTTGACTCTTTTTATTCTTTAACACACAAATAGTATAAAGAATTTGAGTCGCAGTCACGTTAATTATATACTGATTGTGACTCTTTGTGTCAAAGTAAGGACGAGTGTTGCCAATTGTCACGTAAATACTCACTTATGCAGTGCACAGGTCTGATTTTTTAAAGTTTAATTTGTGCTTACTTTTTTCGGTGTATTTGCATTAAAATCGAGTGTTTCATGCAATGAATCATTACTTCAGTGATATGCTTTACTTGTTAAGTGTTGTTAATGCAGTGCTGCCAGTTGTGCGTTACAGGTAGTTTGATACAATTTTTAATATTTTTATAATTGTTATAATTATTTTGTACAGTGTTTCGTATTTTGCGTTTTTTTTAGTCTTTTATTTAATCCGGTGCTTGTGTCGCTGTTTTACAGTGTGTCCTTCCATATAATGTCTATTTAGGAATATCCCTATCTATATTCTAATATAATAAATATTTTTAATTACATATTAAGTTATTACGCCAGTTTTTTTATTTTGTATAAAATAGCAATGTTTTACATAACAGTTCTTGCTAAAAAGCAGAACTTTCTTTATAAAATTGAGGTCTGATTATTTTTTAAGTGTTATTAATTAAATTTCCATGCACAAATTCTAATTGTTTAATGATTATTTTAGTATTAATCTTAACCTTAAAAATATATTAACCTCAAAATGTATTGGCTGATTTTTTTTGCTTATCTGAATATTATTTTGATCGATTTTTAGACCAGAAATGGGAGGTACAGTGTCCAATCTTCCTCCTTGTCAGCCAAATTTTCCATTCTGCTCGCTGACATTCGGGCATTGGGATAAACTTCTCGTTATACCCGCTAATCAACAGATTGTTCAGGTTCAATTTTAACTAGCCATTTTTTAGAAATCAAAGCATAAATTGGATAACATAAAAAAATGGAGGAGTCATTTTGTTATTAAAGCATTTTTTGCAGATTTGAAAAATCATCGGATTTTAAAGACTGTTTTATTTCAAAATCTGCACAAAAGCGAAGTCTAAACTAAGCACGGGCTAAATACCCTAGACTACATTTATTTCATTAATCTGTGAATTTAATTAGGAAAATACAATTATTTAGTTTCTCTTACAAGTCCCATATTTAAAAAAAACCGTTTTTCTAAAGTTATAATTTTACCAGCTCAAAACTATGAGCCAGTTGGACGGTGGTCAGGAAGTTGGATGGGGGTATGTTGTTAGAAAATCCCGAAAATCTCCCTTAAAATTTGTGGGTATCCTCGGTTTATCTGGGTACTCTAAAATTTAGGTGGGGTAAGGGTTCGTAGTACTAAAAACCTTAAAAATGGGATATCTAGGGTATACCTCTCTTGGAAGAAAATTTCAATATACCTCAAAATTTGGGAGGTCGTGTTCCTGTATACCCCCCAAAAACAATCGAGAGGGCTGCCCACCTATGCTTGTGAGTATCCTGTTGTAGTTGTAGTTTGCCAACGACCAGAGCTTCCTCCAGCTCGTGGATATCCTATTGTATATTAGCGACCCAAAATGCTGGTTGTTTTCCCGAAATTTTTCGCCAGACTTTTACAAAATATATATTTGTTTGTGTGTGTCTAATTTTAAATTAAATCCTACGCTCCTCGGGCCCATGTACGACTCTGAAAATCTGATCAGTTCGTCCGCACTGCCTTTCGACAATTGTGGCCGCGGGGGATTCAACAGGAGTCTCACGAATATGGCGTCTACCAGTTCAAAATCGGCGGTCGCCCTTTCGATGTCGGAACTGCTAAAGAGGAGTCCATGGCTATCAAAAGGGTACTACACAATTTCCATCACGACCATACGCAAAGCGAAACAATTTTTATAGCTAAAAACAAAAAACCCTCTAACTAGCAACAACACTGATTTTGGGTTTAGGCGGTCGACAATAAATATTTCCAGTACAATAAGGTATATAATATATACCAAAAATATTATAATATACCGAAAAATGTGCAACTCTTGTATTAAAAAGTACGGAAAAGTAGGCCACTATAATGAGCCTCTCCATTTAAATGACACGCTCCACTATAATGGCATAGTAGCCATTTTAATCCGGCGAATTAAAATGGAGAGGAAGTTATTATAATAGCCATTTAGTGATTCAATTTCACTTCAAATACACTCACAACTGTAATACTGTCCATGACGCACGAGTTTTCCCGTATCGGTTTAATACTGTCCGACACGGTAAAACTCTTGCGGCCCCGACAGTATTACACATTTGAGTATATATGAAGTGAAATTAAATCAATAAATGGTTATTATAATGGCTGGCTTCTTCTCCATGACTAATTAAATAAAATTTTGCCGAATTAAAATGACTACTATGCCATGATAATAGAGGGTGCCATTTAAATGGAGAGACTTATTATAATGGCCTACTCTACTTTGACTTACTTTTTTATATAGGAGTGTTACATTTTTCGGTATATTATATATTTTTTGTGTTACTGTGATAAAATTAAATTGTGAAGGATATTTTATTTAAGCTTTTAAGATTTCTATATTTTAAATATGAGTACCGTTTTATTTTGATCAAAATATAAAGTAGTGTTTGCGTAATCAATATTTTTATTAATGTTTACTTCTCAACACATAAAACGTGATACTATTCTTTTTATATAACTGATAATTTTATATTCCACAAGTTTAGTTGATTAATTTTTTGCAGATACGAAAAAACCATCTAAATCATAGATGTTTTGGTCGGGTCCGCTAGGGGAGGGGGTTAACCCCCGGTTCGAAGGCCAAAATTTTTTAGGGGGGGGGCTCCAGGGTGGACCCCTCATTCCCCCCCCCCAAAAAAAAATCTTTGATCTAAATACCAAAGTCTGCTCAAAAAGTATTAGGATTGAAAACGCTTTTTAGGTTAGCATATAGATCTCGCTAACAGTTTAATCTTCAATATACTGGTTTAAACAAAAGTTTAATTATTTTATAAAGTGTAATGTTGGTTTCCATAGATACAAGAATATTATAACACCAAACAGTGCGTCCGAGTGTGCACTAAATTTTTGACCAAATTTTAGCGAGAAAAGTCGAACATGCGCAACTTAGGGCGACTTTTCTCAAAAAAATCTGCCATTTTTTGTTTTCCAGCTCAGCGGTTTAAACGCAGTATTGGTCTTCTTGCAAAAAAATTACGACTTTTTTGCACTGAATTTTCCTTTTCTTACTGCGATTATTTTTGCACAAAATAAAAATAACACTTTGCGCATGTGCGACTTTTCTAGCATAATGTTGTTCAGAAAGTTAGTAGTGTACAGTCAGACATTCTCTTCAATTATATATTCTTGATAGATATCGCTTAATGTTGTTGCTGTTTATTCCTCCATGGAAAAAAAACGCTGGTCATAATTGTCTTAAACAAACGAAACGTTAGCGAGATTTGCTCACCCGATTTTTTTTTGTTAAGATCATTTTTAAACAGACTGATTTTCTGAGAGTAACCAAAAACGATTTCACTTTTAAAATAAACAGCATCTCGGTAGTTATGTTGGTAAAACTAAGGCGGAGCTCCGGAAATTGCTTCAGAGCTCTGGCAGTTGCTTTATAGCTCCTAAAATCGGAGCTCATCATCTTCCAAGCTTTGCGCATGGCCGGTGTGTATTCGACTGCTGGTGGATTTGTACCACGCCGGTTGGGACGTCCTGGTCGCCAGCGACTTGAGTCGGGACCTGTCTCACACCAGCTGGTTCTTCCAGATCCGTTCCAGCCCCCCGCCCGCCTTGACCACGCCCCTCGTCTGCGTCAGTATGAGCAGGTGACGCGATATGCATAGGCTTCCAGCTAATATCTGGCTCTGGAGTTCTTCTAGCTGAGCTCTGAAGCTCGGCCTCATAATTTAACAAGCTAAAGTTTGTTTAGATTTACTATATCTTTTAAAATATTTTAGCCGACAATCAGTGGCATGCCCAGGATTTAATTTGGGAGGGGGGAGGGGAAATCCTAGAGGGGGAAGTCCCAGCCCCGCGCTCGGCTTGACCACCCTCGTATGCCACCCTTGTATACCACCCTCGTTAGTGAGCAGGTGACGCGATATACATGGGCTTTCAGCTGCTGGCTTCAGAGTTTAAATTTAAAGCAACGGAGCTCTGCAGCTTAGCCACCTAATTTTACAATCTAAAGTTTGTTTAGTATTAATATGGGTTCCACTATATTCATAGGTACGAACGGTCCCAGCAGCTGGGAAGGGGGGAGGTGGTTACCCCGGGTAAATCGAATTTCAAATTCTAGGAGAGAGGGTCCCAGGGGGGTCCCGACCCCCTAACTTTTTAGGGGGGTCGTCCTAGGGTACAAAATTTTGAAATCTAGAGGGGGTCAGGTGGGGTCGGGTGTCCAAGGCAAAACATTTTTAAACCATATTAACTTTAATAATTCTTCTTTTTAAAAGATAATACTACATATTATTGAATAAAAAGCGATATTCTGGTGTAAAAAAGGAGTAAAAACATAAATATGTGTTAAAAATTCACGTTTTTTGAAGAAAATTTAGTATAAAAAAAGTACTTAAAATTTTCCTGAGGGGGGAAGGTGAAGTCAGATTTAAAATTTTAGAGGGGGGTCAGGGGTAAAAAATACGGAAATTTGGGGGGAGGGGGCCCTAGATTTTTGTCTAGGGGTCCCAAAATTTCGAGGCTAGGGGGTGGACCTCACCTTGCCCCCCCCTTTCTCACCTATGACTATATTCGGCCGACTATCAGTAGTGTGCCCAGGATTTTATTTTTTTTGGGGGGAGGGGGTGGGGTGGGGTCTTGAGGAATACTAACCCTGGAAGGGGTGGGTCCCAGCTCGTCGCCCGCCTTGACCACCAATTTCACTTCTCTGCCCAGCTATAAAAGTTTTTGAAAAAATACTCCAGCCAATCCTTCTCCAACATCTACAACACCATCCAGATAAGCCCGGCTTTAAACCCAAACACTCAACAACTACTGTTCTCCTTCAACTTACCAACAAAATAGCAATCGGTTTCAACCAAAAAGCTCCACCGAAACAAACAATAGTAGCAGCCTTGGACCTTACCAAGACCGTTGAACCCATCAGCATAGAAATTTTAATCAGCAAGATAGTAAACAGCACACTTCCAGTGTATCTATGGTTGAATTATATCTGGCTGATGCTGAAAATTAGAATGCAGACATGAAGGGACCAATTAAATTTGTGTGGTAATGATGTTTTTTTTTAAAAAACCAATAAGAGCGCAGATTTTTTTTTAATTCCACCTTTTCACAAAAAATACAAAAACTAACCAACTTTAGCAATTAAAAAATTTGCATTTACGTTACAAATTAGGTAATTTAATAAATATTAAAATACAGTTTTTAATTTTTGTTATTAATCCACTTTAGTGAAAAATTTTGAATTTTTTTGTTGTTAAATAGTCGATTCAATACTGCGAATCTCGCGGTCAGCTAGATTTTTTTTGCCTATAATCAGATGGCTAAGTGGTTATCACAAAGGCGGAATCAACAAAACTTCTTTCAGAGACTCAATCTCCAAACCCAGGGTAGTACAAACAGGCGTGCTTCAAGGCTCAGTCATTTCACCAACTTTCTTCAGCTTCTACATATCGGACATACCTCCCCCACCTGCCGGCGTCAAAATCGTCTCCTATGCTGATGACACCACAGTCTACTCTACTGGAAACAAGATAGCCAATATGGAAAGAAATCTCACCAACTATCTCAACACTCTTCATCAATACTGGATCTCAACCATCTCAAATTATTAACAGAAAAATCAACAGTTACACTTTTTTTCTCCATCCTCACAAGAATACAACTACCATCCAAAAGTGACCTACATAACCAACTTTTACCGCTCAACAAAAACCCCGAAATCCTAGGTGTCACTTTTGATCCAAAACTAACCTTCAACAACCATATCACCACCATCAACAACAAAGCATCTAGGCGCAATAGTATTCTCAAAGCCATAGCTGGGACCAGCTGGGGACAACAGAAAGAAACAATAGTAGCCTCATACAAAGCTATAGGGCGATCTATAAGGCAAAGCTATATGGGAAAGTTATATAACTCCAATCAACACAAAACTCAGCCCTCAGGATAGCGACTGGTTGCACAAAATGGCTTCGCTAGATTATCTCCATCAAGAAACTAAAGTACTACCAATCAAAAACCACACACCTCCCCTCGCAACACAATTTCTTGCCAAGACTATGCAACAGACTCACTCATCCAACAAAATCACAGCAAACAAATCAAGTCCAAGAGAAATGAAACACACCCTCCAATCAAAATATGGCCCAATACCAGAAAGTTTCTTGAATCAAATTCTCATCAAAAAAGCTATCCAGACTAACATTCACACCTATTTTGTAAAAGAATCTCTATTTCAACTCCAACCCAATCCACTACTAAAAAGCAAACCCCATGAAATACACCAAAGTGAACAACACCTTCCAAGAAAATCAAGAACACTCCTGTTACAACTAAGATCCGGATTTTGTCATCATCTAAATTTCTACAAATCTAGAATGAACTCTCTAATCAAAAATGAATGCCCAAAATGCAACCAGAAACCTCATGATGTTCACCACCTTTTCAACTGTACCAAAAATCCTACCACATTAAAAGCAGAAGACCTATGGCTTCAACCCGCAAAGGCAGCAGCATTCCTGGAGGAAATCACCTGAGGGAATCTGGCTATGCAATCAAAAAAATCAACAATCTACAGTTTGTTTAGCTTTAATATGGGTTCCAATATATCTTAGCAGACAATCAGTGGCGTGCCCAGGATTTCATTTTGTAGGGGAAAACCCTGGAGGAGCAGGGGCGGTCCGTCCCAGCCCGCCGCCCACCTTGACCACGCCCCTTGTCTGCCTTAGTCTGACCAGGTGAAGCGATTACATACGATTCCAGCTGTTGCTGTTCCACACATATTATCTGGCTCCGGAGCTCAGGCTATTTAAAACTGTGGAACTGCTTTTGGCGCTGACGTTCTGGCTAATTAAAGCAGCGAGGCTCCAAAGTTCAGCCACCTAATTTATTATGCGAAAGTTTTTTTAGATTTAATATGAGTTTAATGATATTTTAGCTAAGGTTGCTAACATGTTTGAATAAAAATTTTGAATCTTTAGTTTTAGTTATTCTGCATAAATTGCATTTTTTAGCGCAACAAACAATAGAGCTGGGCTTCAGAGATCACTGGAGTTTCATAAAGTTGAGCTACGCTTCGGAGCTTTAGGAGCATACTTCTAGGTTTTTTCCTGAATATTTTCTTAATTTTGCTATGGTTTTGATAAAAAAAATTGTTTTAAAGACTTATGCAAATGGGGCTACAATGCATTGAACAAGTGGTGATAACTCCAAAAATCAAATTTTAGGGGTTGTAGGAAAATAATACCGAAAAGTTTAATGGAGATACATTGAATAACCGTAAATTCCTAGGTTATTTGGACTGTGGACAGTTTTGAATTTTATAAAAAAATATTATTCCCAGTCAAACTTATTTCATGTTAGTGTCAAATTTACCTCATGCTCAAATGCCCTTACTTGATAAAAACAGACATAACTTAATAAAAATTTAAATGCCTCAAGATCGGCTGGGGAAGCTATGTATTTCACTTGACCTATCAGTTACGACAAGCTTCAAGTGCTTAACCCGTTTCAAAATCTCCCGGAACTTGTAAAACAAGCCGTGTTCGCCATTAATCCACACGGAATACAGGTAATTAAATGCATTAAATACCTAATGTGTGCGTAATTTTATAACCTATAAGTAAAAGAAAACAGCAAGGCAAAAGTTTCACACGGCATTTTTAATAAGTGGTTTTTCCTGTCTATATACAGTTTTACATCTGAGTAGGATCTTTTATTTTAAATAAACTAAAAAGACTAATTAAATTATTGTTTAATTATTTATTATTTATTCAGAAATAAAAGCTTACATTTTAGGTTAGTTAGCTTCCTGCGTATTAAACACATAAAACTATTTTTCTCAAAAAATATTGTCAGCAAAAATAGCTAAAATTTTTTGAATTTGTGAATTTTAAATTCTTTTACTGTTTTTTAAGTCCTCCTGAAATTAAAATTCTGATTTTTAAATAAAAACTAACCGTTAAGTATAAATAAAATCCATTTGATAAGTTTAAACAAATACCACTAATTTTACCGTCTCTATTTTTTAAAAAAATCAGATTCATTTTATTAGTGATCGATAAAAGCTTAACCTGAAAACGATAAACCGGATCCACCTTTTTTCGTGGAATCAAACTTTGTCGGTTTATAACTTCTCGCTGCGCTAAAAATAAATAATTTTTCGCAACAACTGTAACGCTTTAAAAAAATTAAAATAAATAATTTTTCGTAACAACTGTTACTCTTACAACGTTTTAGAGAAGGGTAACTTAACTAACTTTGGCCAGCCTTAATTTCGGCCACCGGGTGTTATTTTTGGTATAACGCAAATTTATGCAATGAACTGTAGACATACACAGTTAATTTCATAACTTTTCGCATGGCAAAAATAACAGCCGGTGGCCGAAATTAAGGCCGGCCGAATTAAAGTCAGTTACCCTACGTCGCAAGAATTCAACTTTGTTGACCTCACGGAATAAGATGGATTAAGCGACCGACGTTAAGAAAGAAATAATTTGCATAAGCATGGTTGGAACCCACCTGATTGGTCGTTCCGTATGATGTTTATTTTAAGAAAAGTAAAAATATATAATATACCGAAAAATGTGCAACTCCTATGTAAAAAAATTAGTAAAGGTAGGCCCTTATAATGAATGAGCCTCTCCAAATAAATGACACCCACCTTTATAATGGCAAAGTAGCCATTTTATTTCGGCGAATTAAAATGGAGAAAAAAAACCATTATAGTAGATATTTATTGATTTAATTTCACTTTATATATAATCACAAATGTAATACTCTACGGGCCGCATGAGTTTTTTCGTGTCGGACAGTATTACACCGACATAAGAAAGCTCATGCGGCTCGGAGAGTATTCAACTTGCAAGTATATATGAATGAATATGTGAAATTAAATAAATAAATGGCTATTATAGGGTAGTGCATTTAATTTCGGCACTTTTTTGTTTTTCCGATGTAACTTTCAGACCTGTGCACGGTCTGAAAATGCCCCCCCCGTTTTATTGGAGGATTTGCCCCCCCCCCCCCCCGTTTTATTCCCCCCCCCCCGCCAAAAAATGAAAAAGTACCCTAAAAAAATGACGCCATTTTTGACCTATGATGACGCCATCATCGCGAATTTTTTGCAGTTTTTAGCCTATTTCAATGTATTTTAAGCCATTTTAGACCTATTTTTACCTTATTTCCGCTTTTTTTGTCCCTTTTTTTCCTTTTTCCCTTCTTTTTTTCTCTTTTTTTCTCCTTTTTTTTCTCCTTTTTTTTTTCTTTCCCCCCCTGCTAACCCCCCGTTTTATTGCCCCCCGTTTCAAAAAAGTTGCCACCCGTACCCCCCCCGTTTTGGAATTGCCTTCCCCCCGTTTAAACCCCGGGGGGGGGGCAGTGCACAGGTCTGTAACTTTTCACTGTATGGCCCGATTTTCATGTTTGATAGCTCATTTTAAAGCTTTCACGATACTGCGTTGCGTCACAAAAGTTTCACTGTACCAAAGCAGTTTTTTAACTTAATTTAATCTGTTTTTTAAAAAATGGAAAATTGCCGAAATTAAATGTGTGCATTTAATTTCGGCACTTTACAAACAATCGATTGTTTCTCAGACAAAAAATCATCATTTTCAAAAATTTAAAAACCTATCATTATCTCCAGACAATTTTCTTTAATGTAAGCTAATACTTGTTGTTCAACGTGTAACTGGCAAAAAGTTACAGCTAAAATGCCAAATGGTATCAAAATGAGCAAAATTTAGGAAAAAAAGTGCATTTAATTTCGGCACTTTTTAAAAGGACCCCCTTAATCGAGTTTAAGTGCAGTGCTATGACCCCTAAACATTTCAACCTTGTCTTTTAACTATTTACAATTACAATTTAACACCCGACCACTTAATTAACCCGTTTTTACCTACAGCAATCTGTGTGCCGAAATTACACTATTTTATTTTATAATGATTGCTCACCACAGACGCAACGTAGAACCACGGGGACTAAAAATTTGGAAAATAGACTAAATTTTACCAGGACAGTTTAGTTTTTAAACCAATTTATTGCGTAATCATGAAATGCCCATGTTCTAAAAACGAGTAACAATTTTATTTTTTATAAATCACATAATTTCACATAAAAATATCATAACATAACAAATAAAAAGCTCACGACAGTCATCTACATATAATTAGATCTCATTTGAGCTATCAAACGTCGTATTCCGTCCAGGATTACCAAAGATATAGTCCAAAATCAAAAATGCCCAATTGGTAAAAGTGCCGAAATTAAATGCACTACCCTAATGGCTTTCTCTTTGTTTTAATTCTCCGAATTAAAATGGCTATTATGCCATTATAATGGAGGGTGCCATTTAAATAGAGAGGCTCATTATAATGACATACTTTTACTTAACTTTTTATATAGGAGTTGCACATTTTTCGGTGTATTATATATTTTTGGCAAAAGCACGGTCAGCAGTTTTTGCGCGGTTTCATAACAAAAAATTAAGGTGCTTCGATAGTTGCGAACCCAGTGTTCAACCAAACGGTCGTCGTTACTACGGGAAAATGAGCCAGAATTTGTATAAAAACTGCGACTGTGACTCATTTTAAATTTGAAACAGCACGTTCTTAACTACAGAACGAGTCACAATCACGTGTATTTTATAATAAATGTGGCTCATTTTGCCATAGTAACGACGCCGTATGCAATTTATTCCTTACGTTTTTTTGGTGGATCGCAAACCGAATAAAATTTCATATTTTTTTAGAATGAAATGTACATCGGATCCGACTACGAGCTGAAATTGCACGGACAGCCTTGGGTGTCCGCGGATTTCGCCGAGGGGATTCTGGTGAGAAAAATTCTGCTGGAAATATTCCGGAAACTTGACCAGAACCAGTATCAACTTCACACCACGGTCAATTTAAAAGGAACCGCGGACTCTCTCTTTTTTAAACAAGTTGGTTTTAATAAATTTACTATCCATCCGCAAGCGTCAATTTAGCCCGCATTTTCAGTTTATACCTGGCCTATATTTTGGGCCTATAACACTTTTAGAAATTATATTTTAGGTAAACCTTACTAATAAAGAAAAGAATATCCACAATAAAAAAATGTAGAATTTTTTTAGAACACGCAAAATCCGCCGGGTGAAACGAAGTTTATGATGATTTCCCTAAATGCCAGCGACCGAATCAGACTAATTGAACCGAACCCTGAAGCAATAGACGCCGTTAAGAAAGCATTGAGCCAGTTTTGGCCCAGAGGAATCCAAGTACTATATATAATTTATTTATAATTAACTGAATAATATTAGTTTTGTATGGCTAATCGGTGAGTTCTTCAAATTGTTTATTTAAAATAAAAACGGTTCGACGCTAATAAAACACAGGTTTTTGACAGGTAAATTGGTAATAGGTAAACGTTGCTGATATTTCAATAACGTTAGTTCTCTGGCTAGCGAAGAAAAATGTGGTTTATTATCGTGAAAACCTTATTTTCACGTTGTATTTCCCATTTATCATAGTGAAATGTTTTCAGTTAATATTTATACAAACTCACTAGTCACTAGACAACTTCCTATGGATAATTTTGGGTCCGTATAAAACACCATGGAGAAATTTACCGTAGACTACAATCACCATAAATATAATGCGTTTGCAATATTTCCTTTAAATTTTGACACTTTGAAAATACAACAAAATTTTATCATCATAAAATTTAGCTTGATTTTAGGGCTTTGCTTAGGCTTAGGAAAAAATTAAAACATTTTTAATATTTTTAGAATTAAAACTTAGTTTTTTAACACATTTTAGTTTACAAACGCATTTCTGATTGTTATGGTGAATTTGCACCACGTTATGGTGAAATTTTGCCATGGTGATTTTACACTACTATTATGAATGATTTTGCACGTCACCGATAATTTCATATTCTTGGGAACCTTGTTCAAATCGCGAGACATTTTTTTAATTAAAAAAGAGGCCGAAGGCTGAATTTAATTTCATTTAATTGTAATTTTGATGAAAAAATATTTTTCAAACGTCTCTGGATCAAAGTTAATGTTTACTATTTACTGTTTAATGTTAAAGTACATCTTTACTGTGACATACAGAGTCACATCCAGTAGGGAATCAACGTGATTCTAACTCATCACGCATTTAGTATTCGTGTGTTTAATGACAATAAGAATTATAGTTACGACTATTTTACAACGAGTTCCACTTATTCTAGGCAGAATTCAATCACCTGAACACTTACGGCGCTTACGAGTTTAAACTGGCCGGCTGGCCGTGGAATTGCTACGGCACGGACGCCATGTCCTCCCGGCAACTGATAACTATGATAATGCAGTACATGCTGGAGCGGGGCTGGGCCCTGGTCAACAGTCTGGACGTCAGCCGGAGAGCCAACGACAAAGCAGTTTTCGTGTTTCGGTAAATTTTATTTCTTGTTGTTTTTTTTTGTTATTTTTATTTATGAATCATTTTTAGTCCAAATTTCCTATTTTTGTTTGAATGTTATTTATGGTAAAATCAAAGTTTATACTAAGTTTTCGCAATGCCGCGATTTTTCGATTGCCACATTAAGCCCGATATTTTCTAATATTTAACGCAGTATTAAGGCAATATTTATTAAGCAACAAAGCAATTAAAATTGCCACATTAAGCCCGATATTTTCAAATATTTAACGCAGTATTAAGGCAATATTTATTAAGCAACAAAGCAATTAAAATATTTAACAAAAACACCTAAATATTAAGGAATATATTACATGATTGTTTTGTAGAATATACATGAAAAAACGATGATTTTAGCTCGTGCGCCCCCAGCAACCTGATGCACTTTTGCTTGTCTCCGAATGACACGGACAAATTGCACCTAATCAACGCCCCAGTGGATATAATACAGGTCGCTGTAAATGTAATAAGGGCTAACTGGATCAGAGGGATCGAAAGACAAGGTAAGAAAGTTTTCAGTGAGTGAAGTCCAATATTGTGCAAGATGATATTGGGAGCAAATTATTAAATCTGCCCTCAAAAAAGCGTTAATACAGAACGAATATGGTTCTGGACGTGACATGATGATCTGGCGACACGAAACTCTGGCCGTTGGCCAACGACAACATGATATTAGGAGATTGAGGCATAAAAATTAGCTATAAAAATTAAATGTTATGCTTTGCGTATGGTCGTGATGGAAATTGTGTAGTACCCTTTTGATGGCCATGGACTCCTCTTTAGCCGTTCCCACACCGAAAGGGCGGCCGCCGATTTTGAACTGGTAGACGCCATATTCGTGAGACTCCTGTTGAATCCCCCGCGGCCACAATTGTCGAAAGGCAGTACGGACGAACTGTTCAGATTTTCAGAATCGTACATGGGCCAGAGGAGCGTGGGATTTAATTTAAAATTAGACACACGCAAACAAATATATATTTTGTAAAATTCTGGCGAAAAATTTCGGGAAAACAACCAGCATTTTGGGTTTATAAAAAAAGTTTGTGTTGGTGCTATACAAACTTTTATTAGTTTAAGTAAAAGTAACTTTTTACAACTCTAGGATGAACACTGCATGAAGTGAGCACTCTAGCGGTAAAAGTTGCCAACATCGTTATTAATGTTGGACGAAGAGTCTTAACCATTGGGGTGAATTTTTTTCGGCCCTCCTGGATTGCCTTAGGGCCTGCCCTTTGCATAATCTGCATAGGGAAGATAAGTTTCAGGTAATGCAACAACGAACAAAAGAAAAACAAATATTGAATACTCCCAATCGATACTGGTGAGCTGGATCAGAGCTTGTTTTAAGTGGAAATTCAAGATTTTGCTGTGTGAAAACGGGGGAGAGAAGCTTCTTTTTTTCATACTCTAGTTTTGTAAAAAAAATTCATGGGTAATGATAATAATATTATTTAGGTAGCGGCCATGGGGGTCCTGCTCTATTTTTAGTGCATTTTTCATGGCTAATAATAATGTTATTACTTAGGCAGCGGCATGGGAGCATGTTTGGTGTTAAAATTCCATGGGATGGGATGCCATGAAGTGCGTACAGTGGTAACACGTCCGGGAGAAATCATCCCTTTTCCGGGTTTTATTCTTGAAGCATTTTTCATAGCTAGTAATAATTTCATTATTTAGGTAGCTGAATTTGGGCGTTTTTGAGTAGAAATTCCAACGAATGCCGTGGAGTGCGTACACCATTAATACACCCGGGGGAAAATCGACCTTATTTCCTGCTCTGTTCCTGGAACATTTTTTAATAAAGTTATTATTTAAGCAGGAGCATTTGAGCGTGTTTCGAGTGGAAATTCCAACGAATGCCGTTGTTGTTGTTGCATTACTTGAAACTCATCTCCCCTATGCACACTATGCCGACAAATGCCGTTGAGTGCGTACCTCATTAATACTCCCGGAGAAAATCGCTTTTTACCTGCTCTATTCTTGAAAATTTTTTAATAAAGTTATTATTTAAGCAGCTGCATGGGTGCGTGTTTCGAGTGGAAGTTCAATGCGATGCCATGGAGTGCCTATGTCATTAATACACCCAGGGAAAAATCACTTTTTTTCCTTCTTTCTGGTCTATTCTTAGAGCATTTTTAATGAAGTTATTATTTAAGCAGCTGCATGGGTCTGTGTTTCGAATAAAAATTTCATCAGATGCCATGGAGTGCCTATGTCATTAATACACCAGGGAAAAAATCGCTTTTTTCCTGCTCTATTCTCAGAGCATTTTTAATGAAGTTATTATTTAAGCAGCTGCATTGGGGCGTGTTTCGAGTGGAAATGCCGCAGGATGCCGTGGAGTGTGTATGCATTAATACATCTAGGAAGAGAGAAATCACCCCTATTTCCTGCTCTATTCCCAGAGGATTTTCCATGAAAAGATTATTTAGGCAGCTGCATGGGGGCGTGTTTTGAATGGAAGTTTAACGGAATGCCGTGGAGTGCTTACATGGGGAAGAGCGACGTATTATTTAAGCAGCTGCATGGGTGTGTTTCAAATGAAAATTTCACCAGATGCCATGGAGTGCCTATGTCATTAATACACCCGGGGGAAAATCGCTTTTTTCCTGCTCTATTCTTGGAGCATTTTTAATGAAATGATTATTTAGGCAGCTGCATGGGGGCGTGTTTTGAATGGAAATTAAATGGAATGCCGTGGAGTGCTTACATGGGTAACGACGGTGCCCACGCCCGAGACCTGATGGCCAAGTTGCTGGCAGCTTTCTCGGACAAAGGCTGGCGCTGCATCTGCTCCGCCGACGTGTCAGCCCAGATGATTCACAGGGACAACAATATGCACAACACGAACACGGTATACTTTTTAATGTTTTTAGTCATTACTCTGACACAATGAGTCAGATGCTTCGTAAAATACTCGGAACTGTGACTGTTTTTATATCTTAACACAGAATTATTAATCTAAACAAAATGATTCAGAGGCACTTTGATTTTATACTGATTGTGACTCTTTGTGTCAGAGTAACGACGGTTTAGTTTTCACTCACCATCACAGAAACGGGTTTTTATTTTTATTACGAAAGCCCCGAACGTTTGAAGGAGACCGCTGTTTGATTGGCTTTAGAAACAAGCGCTTTGATTAATTTTTTTGAGGGTTTATCAAACGCGCTGATTGGCTGTCGGGGAAATTATTTGCCAAAAATGTCGGTATTTTGCCCAAAACGGACGCCGAAAAAATGTGTGGAGAAATGCTCGGGATTTTTGTAGGATCTTGTAAGGTTTTACTTTTTTTGATTTTTGGTTAAAAAAAAACTTGTCAATCTTTAGTAACGTTTACACTTGCAGCTGTTTTTCTTGGTTTTAACACAAAACAATTCCTGTGTACGGTTTGCTACTATATTTTTTTCTCTAAGATTATCTAAAACGGTCTGTTAAGCATCGTACAATGGATGCTCTTTTCTTTTTATTTTACTTAAGGGAGAATAAGCCATTTAAAACCAATTCGATCCTGTACCATCAAAATTATGATAAAGATTTAGATTGTCTGTCTGTAGCTTTCATTTATGGTTTAATTATATCTGGCTGACGCTGAAAATTAGAATGCAGATATAAGGGGACCAATTAAAATTGTGCGGTAATAACGTTTTTTTTAAACAAATAATGCGATTGTCTGTCTGTGGCTTTCTTATGGTTGAATTATATCTGAATCTGGCTGACGCTGAAAATTAGAATACGACATGAGGGGACCAATTAAAATTGTGCGGTAATGACGTGTTTTTTTTTAAACAAATAAGAACACATAACTTTTTTTAATTCCACCTTTTCATAAAATATACAAAAAATAACCAACTTTTGCCCTTAAAAAATTTGCATTTAGGTTACAAATTAAGTAATTTGATAATAATTATTAAAATACAGTTTTTAATCTTTGTTATTAATCGCTTAAGTGAAAAATTTCTAATGTTTTTGTTGCTAAATAGTCGATTCAATACTGTAAATATCGCGCTCAGCTAGATTTTATTCGCCTATAATTCCCGTTTAGGTGAGCACTATGAATGATACCCATCCGGTTGACGTTCACAGCTGGTTCTTCTGCTACACGGGCGTGGCCGGATCCACTCCCGCGGCGCAACAACAACCGCCGCAGTATCAACAAGTCGTCAATCCAACCGCCCCTCCTTCTGATACCGCCCCTTCCACCTACAATACGGCCCCTCCCTCCTATGATGCTGTCATGTCCTCCGATGCCGCCCCTCCCAGCGCACCGGGCTGGAAAATGTAAAAACGGAAAATGGAAAATAATGTTTTATCAGCTTTTTCTGTAAATATTGGCGTGTCTAGAGAAGTACTGTTTTCAACTGAATCCTAAAGTGTGTTCGGACAGTGATATTAAGTGTGGAAAATTGGAATCTTCGAAAAGAATACATCGTATTGCGTGATACAACTGCAACAACAACAAAAAACTCTATAAATAATGCAAATATAGGATTCTTTAGTGTTTTTGAATTTTCGGATTAATTAAAAACATTTTTTATTATTAAAATTCGAAAAAAAGCTTTTAATTTCAAATGAAATAAATTTCACGCAACCGTCAGCATATTTACTTCGCTTGCACTGAACCCGATAGAAAGCTGTAAACGATAAATATAAAGTTACTGTAAATATTGTTATTTTTATAAACTTATTACAACAACACTGTAAAGTTCAAGGAGATCTGTTGATTTTCGCCAAAAATTTAATGAATAATTTTGGATTTTATAAATTCATATATTTCAGTTTATTTAAAATTTTATGATTAATAATAACTTTTACTCGGTTAGGTTTAAATGCAAAACTTTTAAAAAATATTTTACAACACTCAAGTAAATCAGTTCATTTAAATAATAATCAGTTTTTTTCTCTTCTTACAGTTGGTTTTATTTAAAATTATAGATAATTTCTAACGTTGAACTCCTTAAATTTCGGCAAGTTGAGATTTAGGTTTGGAAAATTTTATATGAGTATTTATGTTGGAAAATTAAGTTTTATACAATTACGGTACTAATAGTGATGTTTTATGCTTACATTGCCACTTTATATAATCTTATTGATTATTTTATTTTTATTCGTTTTTTAAACTGCTTGGTGCAAACTTTTGCTTTTTACGAGCCGTGTGCGAATTACAAAATAAAACTAAACGCTAAAACTTGAACTGCTTGTTTTGAGAGAAATGATTTTTTAAAAATAACCCAATTTTTGTTATCAATAGTTTGTTATCAATACTCTTAACTTTTGCTTTTTTTAATGTGCTGCTATTTTCACTCGTCGGTTTATTCATTACACTTGAATTTTAGAAAGGCGGAAAAATACATTCCAGCATAATATCTTCCGCCACGCACGGCGAAAAACTATTTTCTCCGAACATGTTTTACTAGAATCTATTTTGGCAAAAGTTATTATGATAGAAGAGATTCTATCCAAAGATATTGGGTAGAATGTAGTTCTTCTGGACACCGGTGAGAGCAGGTGAGCATGAAAGAATATTATTTTATTGACGAAGTTTAAAACGTATATTGTTTATTTACATTGCTTGGAGTATCAAATATTTTGCCAATAAATTTTGTTATGTTATTTTATCTTGTGTTACAAAAAAACCAATTTTAATTTGTTGCTTGCAATCATAAATGCAGAAGGTGACTAAATCTTATGTAGGGTAGTGCATTTAATTTCGGCACTTTTCCCAATTGGGCATTTTTGATTTTGGACTATATCTTTGGTAATCCTGAACGGAATACGACGTTTGATAGCTCAAATGAGAGCTAATTATATGTAGATGACTGTCGTGAGCTTTTTATTTGTTATGTTCTGATATTTTTATGTGAAATTGTGTGATTTATAATTTTAAAAAAATGTTACTCGTTTTTAGAACATGGGCATTTCATGATTACGCAATAAATTGGTTTAAAAATTAAACTGTCCTGGTAAAATTTAGTCTATTTTCCGAATTTTTAGTCCCCGTAAATCTACGTTGCGTCTGTGGTGAGCAATCGTTATAAAATAAAATAGTGTAATTTCGGCACAATATTTCTGTAGGTAAAAACGGGTTGAATTTAGTGGTCGGGTGGTAAATTGTAGTTGTAAATAGTTAAAAGACAACGTTGAAATGTGTAGGAGTCATAGCACTGCACTTAAACTCGATTAAGGGGGTCTTTTTAAGAAGTGCCGAAATTAAATGCACTTTTTTCCCAAATTTTCCTCATTTTGATACCATTTAGCATTTTAGCTGTAACTTTTTGCCAGTTACACGTTGAACAACAAGTAAAAGCTTAAATTAAAGAAAACTGTCTGGAGATAATGATAGGTTTTTAAACTTTGGAAAATGATGATTTTTTGACTGAGAAACAATCGATTGTTTGTAAAGTGCCGAAATTAAATGCATACATTTAATTTCGGCAATTTTCCATTTTTTTAAAAACTGATTTAATTAAGTAAAAAAACAACTTTCGTACAGTGAATTTTTTATGACGCAACGCAGTATCGTAAAAGCTTTAAAATGAGCTATCAAACATAAAAATCAGGCCATACAGTGAAAAGTTACATTGGAAAAACGAAAAAGTGCCGAAATTAAATGCATCACCCTAGTGCTAAAATGCGTAAACAAATTAAAATCAGTTTTCTAATTAAAAATTAAGACATCAAAGAAGCAGTGTGTTAAATAAAAATAGACTGTTTGTTTGTATCTTTGTAAAATATGCCAAAAATTACCATATGGTATCGTTGTTTATATCATCTTGCACTATAATGGAATAACAACCATTATTGGGCCAGTACAGCATCTTACTCGGATTTTCCACCACAAACACTTAAATTAATTTACGTAAAATTTAAGTAATTTCAATAGGTAGATTCCCTGTGGGCTTGTTGTAAAGTAAATGGCAGAAGATAATTCTTTAAACCGATAACACGCTAAAACCATTTTATTTGACTGAAAAACTTATTAAAATTATAATTTATACATAAAATTAGCAACAAAAATTTTGAACAGAGCTTTGAAGCTCTAAAAAACCGGTATTTTGCTCTGTTTCAAAATTACATTTATTATACTTTTACTCTTACTTTTACTTAAAAAAAATAGGTCTTACTTTTACTTTACTTAAATAAAGTTTTGACCAATTACTTTTACTTTACTTAAATTAAAAAATCACAAATTACATTTACTCTTACTTAAATTAAAATTTTTCAAATTACTTTTACTTAAAGTAATTCAAAATCAATACTATTTATAACACTAGTTTTAACCCTAATACGCTTCCCCTTGTACTGCTCCTTACTACTTGAGTGCCTAAATAAATAAATAAGCAACTCAAGCATTTCCGGCAGGGATACCTACTATACTAGAATTATACTATACAATACTACTATACTAGAATTATTTTGGAGTTTTATACTATACTATACTAGAATTAAAATCGAGCAAGTTATTTTATACTATACTATACTTAAATTAAAGTCGAGCTATCTATACTATACTATACTATACTATACTATACTATACTATACTATACTATACTATAATATACTATACTATACTATACTATACTATACTAGAATTAGAGGTTTCTTACTAGTATACTAAAATAATTCTAGTATAGAGTTTATACTAAAATTATTTCAGTATAGTGCCTTAAATTAAAACAACTTTTTATACAGAACGTACATACAACGTGAAACATCCAGGTTCATTCCACATATGGTAACCAATTCAAAACTATAAAATGTGTTTCTCTATGATTAAGGATATGTGACGTGTGCGTGTGTTTTTAGGAGTTTAAAAATATTTGTTTCATATAAAATATTATAATTGTGGATTATTTGGCAGAGATATAGCGCTGTTTAGTTTTATTTTTTTGCAAAATTTAACGCTGTTTATTTTTGATGTTTCACCTGCTACTTATTTTTCATTACTACAGTATATCTGTTGTAGATCTTGACAAAGGAGTACGAGGAGCTTCAAAACGTCGATCAAGTAAAGCTATTTTACCATCAAAGCTTTGTCTTATTGGGGAGATAACCCAAAAACTCTGAATTTATTTTATTTTATTCTGCCGCCAAATTACCCAAGTATTTATAAATTTTAAACAAAAATATTTTAAATTATTAGAATATATTAGTTTATCACATAAACGATTAAGAAAATTGGCATAAAATCTACAAAAAGCTATAACATCATGCACTTAGTTAACAATTTTAAAAAACCTGCATTAGTTTTGTTGTGAAAGAAGTCAGCCTTTTGGTGCAAAAAGACAGTGTTCCAAAATTTCAAGTCAAAATATCCACAGAAAAATATATTTATTTTCATGCAACTAATTGATTTAAAGTCTTGACTGTTTTACGTCTTTGATGGATTTAGAAATATTTCTACTTACAAAATCATGTGAAATGGGACACAACACGCCGGTGGCTTGCGACTAGTTTTACTGGTGAAATGAAAGAATGTGGAAAAAAGTTAAAGATTTTTTAAATAGATATTAAATAATATTTGTTATTTATTAAACTATAGTTTTCTTTAATTAATCATTCATTTTTTTTATTTCGTTAATAATTCCTAGCCCTGTAATACAAGTTGTAATATTTAGTGTGTGACGTGCAAAATCACCATAAAAGTAGTGTAAAATCACCCTGGAAAAATTCACCATAACGTAGTGGAATTCACCATAACAATTAGAAATGCGTTTGCAAACATAAAAAATAATTTTTAATCATAAAAGCATAAAATATGTTTGAATTTTTTCCTAAGCCTAAGCAAAGCCCTAAAATCAAGCTAAATTTTATCATGATAAAATTTTGTTGCATTTTCCAACTGTTAAAATTTAAAGGAAATATTGCAAACGCATTATTTTTATGGTAAATTTACACCACCTTATGGTGATTTTGTAACGTTTATGGTGAACGTTTGTAACGTTTTTGCCTATGGTGAATTTGTCCATGGTGTTTTTATGGCGCTAGGAAAAAATACATTCTGCATAATATCTTCGGAAAGAATCTCTTCTGCAACAATAACTTTTGCAAAAATACATTCCAGTAAAATATCTTCGGAAAAAATAACTTCTCGCCGTGCGTCGCGGAAGATATTATGCTGAAGGGTATTCTTTCCGCCCTTCAAGAAATAAACCGACGAGTGAGACGCGCAGCGAAATTAAAATAAAGCAATCTTATAATTTAAAACATTGCCAACTATGCGAATTTATAAACCAAAAACTGTTTGATTGATGTTAAATTGTGCTAAATTACTACACTACGCTCTAAATATAAATTAATACACTGGTAAATTTATTAAACTAAATTACTAAATGAAAAGTACACTGGTTTGTTTAATTTTAAACTTAAAATTACTCGCTTATGGACAAATTAAAAACTTAATGCTTCTAAAAACTTAAAGTATAAAATCATACTAGTGTAAAAGGCTTTAAAAGCAAATTAACACTTAGTTTTAATTAAATTTATTTTTCCTGAGCCTAAGCAAAACCTTGAAATCGAGCGAAATTGTATTGTAATGCATTTTTTAATGTTTTATTAAAAAAATCTAATTTTTGTTATCAATGGTTATAATGTTTTAAATAATACAATTTGTTTATTTTTATTCCGCTGTGCTAAACTTTATGGTTTTGAAAACTCAGTATAAAACATTCTTAGTTAGTTTTAAATGCTTTAAAAATTATTGAAAACTTTGTTTTAATTAAATTTATTTTCCTAAGCCTAAGCAAAACCTAAAATCAAGCTAAATTGTATGATGATACATTATTAAATAATGCTTTTTTAAAAAAATGTTGATATTTTTATTATTTACAGGTTGTACGTAATGTTTTAAATTATAAAATTGTTTATTTCCATTCCGCTGCGCGCCTAACTTGTCGGTTTATTCATCCAACGTTTAGCGTTAGAAGGGCGGAAAGAATACCTTCCAGCATAATATCTTCTGCGACGCTCGGCGAGCAGAAGATATTTTATTTTTTCCGAAGATATTTTACTGGAATGTATTTTTGCAAAAGTTACTATTGCAGAAGAGATTCTTTCCGAAGATATTATGCAGAATGTATTTTTTCCGCACACCGTTTTTATTATACGAACCCATTTGGTTGAATATTTTAATTATAGTTAAAACATTTTATGTTATATTAAACATAATAAATTAAATACTCGTATTTTTTGTCACAATGCTAAATTAAATATTTAAAAAAATGTATTTTTGTAAGGTCTGCGTGTTTTTAATGGAGATGGCAAAGCCAGACTCCGTTGATGGCAAAGTGAGACTGTTGCTGGCAGAGACGGACAAAAAAACTGCTGGCGAAATAATACTGCTGGCAAAGGGTAACGGGACTTTAGAGCCGGAGTGAGGGGACTTTAGAGCCGAGGGTCTTTAGAGCCGTAGTGTGGGACTTTAGAGCCGTATTGGAGGGACTTTGGAGCCGTAAAGTAACTTTTGTGTTCAGAAAATTCATAAAAAATTAAAATTAAGGGACTTTAGAGCCGAACTCCTAAATTTATTATTTTTTTGTTATGTGTGTTACATATTTTACAAATTTAGTACATTTTTTATGGAAATTAGTGAGATTTTGACTTGTAAAACTGTTTAACACCTTTCAATAGTATTTTTAAAAACCTTTTGGTGTCAGCAAAGATATTTTCTGGCAAAATATTTTCCAAAATATTTTTTTCTTTAGGCACTAAATTTATCAGCATTTCAATAGCTTTTAAGCTGTTTTTAGACTTTTATCATGAGTTTTAGGTTTCGCTTAGGCTTTGGAAAGAAAAAGTTTTTTTGTCTTGATTTTTGTTGTGCAAACATTTTTTAACATAAAACATCTTTTATATTTTTTATAATAAATATTTTAAAAAACGTGAATCTTAACCCTTAGCCATACCTTAAATTCATATAAAAAGTCTTTATTTAAACAAATCAAAAATCGAAGCCATATTCTTGCACTAAAATATTAATATGAAGTTTATCAATTTCTCGAGCATAATTAATTTAAATTTCCATTTTAAATTTACTAATTTAATAGTTTTTAAGCTTAATTTAATGTTTTTAATAGTGTAATTCAGTTTAAAATTATGAATTTTTAAAAATTTATATGTAGAAACAGGCAAAATGATTCAAAAAACATTTAAATTTGTTTAATTTGTTCTTTTTTTGTTGATTCCGCCTGACCTGCACATCAATATATAATTTGCAGAAATTTGAGGCGGAGTCGGAGTCAG
>JASAMX010033299.1:0-76940 GCA_030248175.1 Microlaimidae sp. YZB2_3
TAAAAATTCGAAATGGTTTTTTTAAGTGGCTAAGTTTAGGACCTTTCGCTACAATGGCAAAGGATTCAAGCACGTCATTAGACGGTCCAAATACACTACACAAAACATTTCGACACCTCCAAATTATTGCCAAAACTTACTTCAACATTTAAACCACTGTCCTTTGATTTTACAAGCAACCTCTTTTATTTTTTCATCGTATCTATGACGCCAATCCGGAACAAACAGTCAAAGTTTATTTCTTCGCCAGTACCCACAATTAAAAACAATAACAAATACCACGTTTATCACACTTGAACACATTTTGCTCTATAATATTTTTTAGAACGTTATTAGCTTCTTGAGTAACAAAGACTTTGATAAATTTTATCTTGTTTTTGGTATTTGATTTTGTTAAAAATATAAAATATAAAATTTAGTGTCTTGGGTGTCGAGGGCACGTAGTGTTGGAACTTGGAACCAAAAATAAGACACTTGGAACCTAAAATGGGAAACTTGGAGCCGAAAGTGTAAAATCTGTAAAAATTATCCCTAAGGCTAAACAAAAACTAAATTTTAACCTCAAACCATTTTTTTGGTTTCAGTCTATTGTTTTTTTCTATTTTCGCGGCTTCAAGTTCCCAAAATTTTGCAATGGTAAGGTCCCCGACGGCTATAAAGACCCTGTACCGTTAAAAAACTTATAAAATATTATTAAGTTTATGAAATTTTGAACTCTATTATATTGATAGGTCCAAAATTATTTGCAAATCAATAGGGCCACGAAAATGGAAACTTGTAACCTAAAGTAAAAATTATTTAGAGATGGTTTTAGGTTTTGTATTAGGCTTAAAGATACGTTTTAGCGGTTTCATTCTTTCAGTTGCAAGTTTCCCATTCTCGGCTCCAACGACCCTAAATTCACTAAATAATTCAGAAAAATACACTTTAATGATAGTATTTTAAGTTTAAAATCTTGTTTCGCTGTTTTACAGTTTTATTTTGTGCTTGAATTAAAGAATTTTTTAAAAACGGTTTCATTTTGTACAGAAATATAATCTAAAAAGTTAGGAAATATACCTTTTTTGTTTATTTAGTTGAAAAAACACGTCTCAAACGCAGAAAAAAGACGCAAGCGTTGTTCAATGCTCAATGAATATTACGTCCGCTCAATGAATATTGTTTTACTTTTTACTGTGTTCCAGACGCGTTAATAATCAAAAACAGTTTTATTTGTCTTAATAACGACGTTGGGTGTAAGTGTTTATCATGACTCAATATCAATATATACAATATTAATATTAAGTTTAAAAAACTAAATTTAGCATTTAATAACATATTCAGTGGGCACTAATTTTAGTTTTTTGTTAAATATGTAGTGAATTGAGATAAAATTTGTAAATGGTAGTTTAGTTTTTGTAAAATTGCCTTTTTTATAAAACTAACAAACTAAAATATGTATATATAATTTTGAAACTTTTAAATGAAAATTAATAGTAATTTAACTGATTAAGGAAGAACACCACTTGAAATGACGCCAGAAAAACAATAAATGGCTTTTTAAATTATTCTTTGTACTCCCTAGATATAAATTTGCTTGTTTGTAGCAACTACAACACTTATCTTGTCATACTCTTCTTCTCGTCTTTTAACGTTAAAATTGCAACGACTAAGTTACCTTGGACACTGGCCAAAAATCAATAATACACGGGGATTTTTTTTATTTGTATTTATTATTTCAACGAAACCTTTCATGCTTTTAGAATAATTGCTAAATTTTTGTTAATTAAACTGTATAAATAGAAGAAAGTTGCTCAATAGGGCAATCAATTTGCCTGATTTGCCATTTATTTCAAAAGCAAAAATAAAAGCTAAATTAGTTGTCGAACTTATTGATAAATAATAATTCAAATAAAAGGAAATATAACCGGCATGTATATTTTTTTAATTAATTATTAATAGAAATATGTGGACTGATGTAAAACTTGAAAAGATTTTTATTTATGTCTATTCCCCACAAAAAATCACAAAATATAAATGTGAAGCACTACAGCCAAGTTTTGATATCACTTTTACAATTATAAATATAATAATAATAATAATAATAATAATAATAATAATAATAATAATAATAATAATAATAATAATAATAATAATAATAATCATGGGTGGCGCGGGAGCGCCACGGGGCGATTTAGCCCCGTGGCGCCGCGCCAACCATAATTAGAGAACGTGGGTAAATTTTGAAATTCAGAACCTTCTTCTTCTTCTTCTTCTTATTATTATTCCAACGCTCCATCTTTAAAAGCGATATTCCTCATTCGTTATTGGTTGATCAAAAATAAACATGGGCTGATAAGAAAGAAGAAGGAATTACGCAACTTTCTTAGGAAGCACTTTTTTGATTTAGGTCCTTGTTATCGATTTATTGATCAAAATAAAAAATTAGAAAAAAAGACAAATAAAAACTCCCAACCGCACAATAACAGCCTTTTGGCAACAATAAGGATTGTACAGAGCAGACAACCAACATCCCCTCATAAAAACCGCACAAAAATAGCAGACCGGTTTTAATTGGTGGCAGAAACGGAACCAAATCCCAGCGCCATCTGCTTCAACCGCGCGGAAATCCGCGAAAACAACAAAGTACTTTTTTTAATTCTTGCATTACTTATGACAAAATTAATTCAAAGTTTTATTTACTAAAAATAATAATAAGAGTCGTGGCGCGGGAGCGCCACGCGCCGGTAGGTAATCATCGGTGGTGCGGGGGTACCAAACTACAATTTAACCCACGGCACCGCGCCAACTATACTTAGAGAACGTGAGTAAATTTTGTAATTCATTTCATCATTTTCTTATTATTATTATTTTTACTGTAAAATTATAATTGCAATCATTGGCGCACGGCATCGCGCGAACTATATTTAAAGAACGTAGGTAAACTTTGTCTGGAGCGCAACTGCACCGCACTAACTATAATTAAACAACGTGGGTAAATTTTGTAATTTAATATCATCTTCTTCTTATTATTATTTTTTATTTAAAAAAGTATATCTTGGCAACGGAATGATTATAAACATATGTCATTGCACAGCTAAAACTATAGTTTATTAGGCTATTTTTTTTAATTTAATTCAAAAAAAGTGGTAGACTAGCCTTGAAAAATGCTCTAAGAATAGAGCAGGAAAAAGGGGCGATTTTTCCCCGGGCGTATGTTTAGACAGAAAAGATGTGGACTAGTCTGAGATGGACATTATGTGGACTATAGAAAATTTGCATTTGGTTTGGGCAGCTGCTCACTAAATAAAAATTTCTACCACACGATAATGATTTATTTATACATTGATCTAATCACACAGCACTGTTGCATTTTTTTAGTTTGATGAAATGTCAATTGAAAAAATTACACTCACAGCAATCTTTGACAAGCGCGAAATCGCCACTTTTTCAAATTTATAGCTGTTTCTTACACATACAAATATAACCTTCTAATTGAAAAAGTGGCGATTTCGCGCTTGTCAAAGATTGCTGTGAGTGTAATTTTTTCAATTGACATTTCATCAAACTAAAAAAATGCAACAGTGCTGTGTGATTAGATCAATGTATAAATAAATCATTATCGTGTGGTAGAAATTTTTATTTATTGAGCAGCTGCCCAAACCAAATGCAAATTTTCTATAGTCCACATAATGTCCTTCTCAGACTAGTCCACATCTTTTCTGTCGAAACATACGCCCGGGGAAAAATCGCCCCCTTTTTCCTGCTCTATTCTTAGAGCATTTTTCAAAGGCTAGTAATAATATAATAACAATAATAATAATAATAATAATAATAATAATAATAATAATAATAATAATAATAATAATAATAATAATAATAAATTTATTTACGTCAAAATATATTTATAAAAAATTAGGCTTTGAAAGATATAATTGTGACATTTTTCGTCATGATTCCCCAATTGTGCTAACTGTACACAAAAGCTTGCACGGTAGTCAAAGAAAGAGTTCTCAATGAACCTAATTTTAAGCTAAACAAACAACGCGCTAAATGTCGCTAAACTGTTGCCACGATGGTCAAAACCCTACCCATTTTAAACGGAAATTGTTCAGTGTTAATATATTTACAATAATTTTGACGATATAAATTTTCTTTTAGCCAATTAGTGCTTAGGAAAAATGTTGGAGATCTCTCATTCATTTTTAACAGAAAAAAGAAAAAGATTTAACCAGAAAGTAAGAACCAGAAATAACATCTGGTCCCCCATTATGGTATTTACTGAGCGATACGCGACGAAAATTTTGCTATATTTAACCGGAAATTTAGGCCCAGCAAAACCAACGTGTATGTTTCAAGAAAAAATTCAAAAATAACAAGTGCCGAATTTTCGTAGTAAAAAATTTGTGTTTTGCATTTTTGAGATTATTTAATTAGGTTTAAAAAATTTAAGAGAGAGGTGTAGCAGTTTAGAAACCTTGGAACAAATGTATAGGATTACAGTCATCTATTCAAATTCAAAATTATCCTGTTTTATCAAGCGTTCATACATATACTTGTAGAAGTTAATGCTCTAAATAAGATTACAATTTTAATGATTTAGTTTTTCCTTACGTATATTCAGAAACAATGTGAAAAAATATGTTGCCGAAAAAATTGTATGTGCAATCGCTGACTATATTTGTTCAGATGAAAATCGGTTTGCTTTAAAATTCCAAGTAAGAACACAGGCGGATCCTGTTTCGCTGTGATGAGGATTATTAAATGTTGTATTTTCAAAATTGATGAAAACCTGGGACCGCGATTGGCGATGTCAACGCTTACAATTATTCAAAGTAAGCAAACATTTTGTTGTGTACGTCCAGTCCAAGGCAGAACATCATTTTTTACAATATTACACGAATTTACAATATTGATCAGGATGATAATTCATTCGATTAGCAAACCCAAAAATTATGCTGCTATAAAACTATTGGACTATAATGACATTATTATTATAATGACAGATAAAAAACCTTCTAAAATTAAAACATTTTTGTGTTTTATTTTTTATTTACTAATCAAATAAAAAGTTCTGTAGGTAGGCTGATTTAATTTTGGCCACCTTTTTTTTATTTTGATGACAAATTTTTTGGCTCTTGTAATCGAGCCAGGATTTGTTCTAAAAATCAAACGACAGTTATTTTTGTTATTTTAGTGCAAAATTTAAAAAATTCTGTTTTAATTGAAAAATTTTAAAATGTATGAACTTTGATAAAACAGGATAATTTTGAATTTGAATAGATGACTGTAATCCTATATACATTTGTTCCAAGGTTTCTAAACTGCTACACCTCTCTCTTAAATTTTTTAAACCTAACTAAGTAATCCAAATTATAAACACAAATTTTTTACCACAAAAATTTACACTTTTGTTATTTTTAAATTTTTATTGAAACATACACATTAATTTCTTGACCTAATTTTCAATGGACTCAGGTCTTGACCATAGTGGCAACAGTAACATTTAGCCATTGTTTGTTTAGCTTAAAATTAGACTCATCAGAAACTCTTGACTTCCATTGCAAGCTTTTTATGTACAGTTAGCACAATTGGGTAATCATGAAGAAAAATGTCACAATTATATCTTTCAAAGCTAAATTTTTATAAATATTTTGACTAATAAATTTTATTATTACTTCTTATTATCAATATTATTATTATTATTATTATTATTATTATTATTATTATTATTAGTATTATTATTATTATTATTATTATTATTATTATTATTATTATTATATTATTTATTATTATTATTATTATTGTTATTATATTATTATTATTATTATTATTATTATTATTATTATTATTATTATTATTATTATTATTATTATTATTATTATTATTATTATTATTATTATTATTATTATTATTATTATTATTATTATATTTATAATTGTAAAAGTGATATCAAAACTTGGCTGTAGTGCTTCACATTATATTTTAATAAACTCAATTCTTTAAAGTAATTGATACTAAGACAAAATTAATAAAATTTTAGCTATTGTTTGTAAAAATGATAATAATTTATTCAATTGATTTTAATGGTCATATAAACTAACCTATATTTTGTTAGACTCACTTTAATAAATGAGCATAACGGAATGCTTAGTTTTTGTGAATTATATTTGTAATTATAAAACATGTTTATTATATCCATTTAACAGATTTTTAAATTTCATTACTAACCAAAACAATTTTTAAAAGGCTCATAAGCAACATTTAAAAATAAGAACAACACATTAAAATTTACATTGGAGTCATATGAATGCATTTAAATAAGACAACAGTTTTTTTTTGATTTGAAAAAAACTAATAGCTAAAATTATGATTAAATCGTTGGATTTAAACCATGAATCAATCTTGATTTGCTAGTTTAAAGGTATGCTTAGTTTTTGTGTATTATATTGTAATTAAGTCAATTAAGTAGCAGATTTGATGCTGTTGATGAAAAAAAAAAAAAAAATAGAGAAGAAAAAAAACACAATGAAATCATGGAAGCAGAAGAATTAAACTATGCATAAACTATGCTTAGTATGATATTAATTCTGTTATCTGATCATTAAATAAATAAATTATAAAAAGAATGTTTATTATATCCATTTAACAATTTTATTATTTTATTTTATTTAATTTTAATTTAATTTAATTTTATTATTTAATCATTTGTTCGCAAAAACAGCCAACTTGCAGCCATGTTAAAGTGATTTTTAAAACCAAACTATGGATTCATACAGATGTAAACAAACATCCTAGTCGTGTTATCAGAATATGACATATTTTTTTATTTTATACTGTATTTTTTAACACTGAACAATTTTTTTAAATTGAAGGGTTTTAATTTCGTAGTATTTTATTTATGGTTATCTGTATTTTTTAATTTTATTAATTATTAGATATAAAACACAAGAAAATATAAAAATCTAAGAGTATCATTGTATTGCTAATTAAAACTAAACTTGAAAAATGTTCTGAGAATAGAGCAGGAAAAAGCGACGATTTCTCCCTGGGCGTATCTTCAGAGTTCAGACAGTAAAGATGTTGACGAGTCTGAGAACTCCGTACTAACCCTCGGAAGTTTCAGCTTATTTCTGTGCTAACTTTATAAATAATTAAAGAGAAGCACCAGAAGATATTTGGTCAAATTTTATTTGAAACATTTTTTAAATTTAAAAAAATAGTCCTAAAAATGCGCATAAAATAATTTAAAGCATGTTTTAAAATTAAAAATGTAAAAAAACTGAGCGCTGCAGAGCCAGACAATGAACCCCGGCGGCGAATCGATGCATGCACACAACCACGGTGGAAATTTACAAAACACAAATAATTTCTTTATTAAGTATAATTATTTATATTATTTCTGCACCGAAGAATTAAAACCTTAAAAATTGATAAAAAAAAGTAAATAATTATAACAACAATGAAAAAACAAACATTTTAATCAATACAAATCTGCTTTCAAGCACTCGGAAAATTTATTTCATATAACATGTAAAACATGAAAACTCATTCACAAAATTTTAAAAAAATTTTTAACTTTCACAAACGCTTTCAAGATTTTCACATAAAATTTATCCCAAAATGTGTGAAACATTATGGCGTGATATGTTATGGTGTGATATTTTGTTTTTTGCTTTGCTTTTTATTAAGATATTATTATCTATTGTTGATATGTCTTCATCAGGTTACGCTGAAACAAAATATTGTATTAATTTAAAACAAAAAAGTTAAGCCTTTCTGGAATTAGTTTATTTTTTGAAAGTTATTTATATCTATAAATAAGAAATTTGACATTTTGAAACAGGTTTCATAAAAAACAAATTGCGTTTGCACCAACAAACTGTTAATGCCAAGTTTTTTAATAAATTCTTGAATATTGCAAGAATTAGTTTATATTTTAATACAACTTATTTTTCTCAGTGTGGAAGTTTTGGAATATAGGGTAGCTGACTTAATTTCGGCCACCTTTTTTTAAATTTTTTTTGGATAAGTTTTTCTGATTTTTCCAATCGACCCGAAATTTGGTCTAAAAATCAAACGATAGCTATTTTTGTTATTCCAGTACAAAATCTTAAAATTTCTGTTACACTTCAAGATTAGTGTAGGTTTAACCTTTTTTTATAATGGCCGAAATAACTTCGGCCACCTAGAAAAAACTGGCTCTAAACAATGACGACGAATAATTCAATGTACACAAAGGTCTCGGGAAGAAACGGAAATAATTCATATATAACGGTGGTTAATTAATAAACATGAGTAAAAAACATAGATAACAGCTTGTTTTAGAAAAATCTTGAAAAAAGAGCAAAATAGTTAGTTTTCTAAACTTTTTATGCTCATTTTTTTAATTCCAACGTTATATACCAATTACGTTTAATTTTTCCCGGGACCTTTGTGTACATTGAATTAACCGTCGTGATTGTTCATAACTATTGCCAAAACGAACAATAAAAATTTTTAAAGGTTGCAAATTTATCCTTAGGTATTGTTCATGGTACATATAACTTAATTTTTTCCCGCTTGCAAACAAATCATTGTATAAATTACTTATCATTTTTACAAACAATTGCTAAAAAAATCATTAATTTCGTTTGAATGAATTACTTTTAAAGAATCGAATTTAATAAAAATGCCGGTAGCGAATGGGGCAAGTAGCGTATTCTCCAAGGAGCGAATTGTCCCTAATAAAGTAGGTTTGATAAGATTTGCGTTTATAAAAACTTCCGGGAGCGAATTGTCCCGGGAGCGAATTGTCTCTAATGAAGTTGGTTTGATAAGATTTGCGTTTATAAAACTTCCGGGAGCGAATCGTCCCGGGAGCGAATTGTCCCAGGAGCGAATTGTCCGGGAGCGAATTGGCGGGAGCGAATTGTCCCCAATTCATTTGTTTTGGACATAACGAACAATTTTTGAAATAACAACAAATTATTTACAAAAACAACAAATAGTTTTTTTAAACGGCATTTTGTCCTGGATAAAAATAACTACCCAAATTCAATAAAGTTTAAGAATTTTTGCGGTCGTTTTTCTGTTTCCCATGTTTTATTGAAAATCAAATGAAACCGAAAGATTTTTTTATCTCCATTATTTTCCCCCTATATGCATTTATAAATACTTTGTTAAAACGTAATCATGTATATCGAAATAAAACAAAGATACACTTGTGCTTTTTATGTTTTATTTAAAATAAAGCAATGCGTATCAGGATAAAAACATCAGTTTCACAAAATGCCTTAAAAATTTTTTATAGCCATTTTTAAAAGACTGAAGTCATTTTTAAAAGGCTGAAGCCATTTTTAAAAGGCTGAAGCCATTTTTAAAAAGCTGAAGCCATTTTTAAAAGGCTGCAGCCATTTTCTTCTGACTTAATTGAGATATTTCAGAACCGTACAGTTAGAAGGTTTTAAAGAGGAGAGTAAGTTTTCACAACACAAAAATCATTAAAAGTAAAAACAAACAACTTGATTTTTTCTCAAAAAATTTTAATGCAACAAAATTTTTAAAATAGTGGAATCAAAACTACGGCTAACACAGTAAGAGTTGCCAACTAAAAACGTGTGATTCTAGTGTTTTTACTTTCAAAAATATTCTTAATTTTTGTATGAAAATTATACAAAAAAAAATTAAACTTATCTTATTTTTTAATTTATGATCTTTAAATTATTTCTTGAAGTCTTGTCAAAAATATTTTAACCAAAAATATGGTATTATACAATTTTTGCTTTAACCGGCAAAGATTATTTGTATTTAAAATATCAAATATATTGGAATTATTTTGGTTTTATATCATCATAATACTATCAATATATAAGTAGATTTAAAAAAAGAATGGCTCATCCAGACATTTTATTGAATAATTGGTTACTAAGGTAGATAAAACCCGTTTACGTTGTTGGTACGGTTTTGTTTGTATTATTATTCCGTATTATTCGACAACTATTACTGAATAGTTGTCGCCCTATTATTATTTATCAGACAATACATGAAGATGACCTGTTACCTAATACGAACAACAAAAGATGAATAAAATATACTGAAAATAGCAACAACTTTATATAACGCAATGTTGATAGTATTAGTATTAAAAAACCCGGGTTTTCTGACTTGCGGCCCAAAGTGTAGCGTAAAAATTCAATTTTACTGCAGTAAATTACATTAACATAACATTAATATATAACATTACATTTAAATAATTTGTATTTATTTCTATATGTTATTTACGTGCTGCTGGTGAAACATGTTTATAAACTATTTTGCAGTGCTTAAATTACATTTAGTGTAGCTGAATTAATTTCGGCCACCTTTTTTTTAGTTTTTTCTGGCTTTTCCAATCAACCCAAGATATAAACTAAAATTCGATAGGGCGGGGTGGGGGCGGCGGGTTATACCCTTCCAGAAATCCCAGCTATAGTCGACACCCCCCCCTAAAATTTGGGGTTAACCCGGACACCCCGCCCTAAAATTTGCGGGGTCCATGTTTAATAACTCTAAAACTGGGGTATTTGGGTATTTTTTTGGCCCCCCTCTTTTTGGGGGTGGGTATACCCCCCAAATCCGGGAGGCTGCCACCTATATGCCATCAGTGATTTTTTAAACTAGATTGTGAATTAACTTCTTAAAAGATTTTGTAGTCAACTTAATCATTATAGTACAGTAAGTTAAAGATAAATTTATACAATAAATATTGAGTTGTATTTCTAGGAAAGAGAAAAACAGAGGAAACTTTTGGAAATACAGCCAAGACGAAGTTCTGACAGATTAGTTGTGAAGAAGCTTCAAGTAGACGACGATGTTAGTTTTGTTATGTTTTATTATTTTTATTATATCGTCATTACCACGGCAAAATGAGCCACAGTTCGTATAAATCATGTGTGTCTATGGCTCATTTTAAATTCAAAACAGGACCCTATTAACTACAGAATGAGTAGCAGTCACGTGAATTTTATAATGACAGTGGCTCATTTTGCCGTAGTAACGACGATATTACCTCTAATCGGCGGTCATTCAGACTTTTCTGGATTCTTAGAAACCAGATTTTTTTGCTTTTTTTGCTTTATTTGTTTGCTAGCCTTGTTTGCATTATCGAGTAAGAGAACAGTGTAAAACACAACGAAAAGCTAATTTAGCATGACATGGGCATCCCCGATTTAACAACTTTTACCAAACAAAAACACAAAAATCTTGAGATAAAATGGTTTGTGAAACGCGAAAAAGTTGGTGCTTGTTTAAAAAATACATTGTATATGTATAGTTAAAGTGTATGTATAGCTGTAACAAAAAATTGTTCCCTGTTTTATAAAGAGACGAGACAAATTTTATTTCTATATAGAAGGCTGAATGTACAATTTTAAAGATACTCAATTTCACACCACTAGCATGATGATATTGTGTTAAATCAGAGGTTATTTTTCAATTTTATATTACAGACCTGTGCACCTCTCCCTCCCCTCCCCTGGGGTTTTAAGGGGGTGAGCAATTGAAAAATGGGGGGGGGGCACCGCAGGCATTTTTTTAAAGAAGGGGGCAAGCAGGGGAGAAAAGAAACAAGACAAAAATAACAAAAAAGATCTATTTTAATAAATAACAATTCAGTTTTTGCCAGTACACATCACTTTTTTCTTACAAGATATTTTTTAGACATTATTTAAAATATTTTATTCGAAGCGCTTAGAAATTTGTCAAAAAAAAAGAAATAGACCGACTGGATAAATTAGATCAGGAGAGAAAAAAAAGACAAAAAAGATATATTTAAGGTCTCTCCGGTCAGTTTTTATTGCAGAGCGTTCAGTAGTAAACCAATTGCAATAAAGAGCAAAAATTACCCATTTTTATTTACACACAATTTATTTTTGAATTATTATACTCGTAGAGTATTATAATATTTTAAGATATTCAAATGACGAAAATTTGACTAATTGGCGAAAAGCAGGCAACAAATTCTGTTTACAATAATGATATTTTTTGATCTTGTGTGAAATAAATTTTAAAAATTATAAAAAAAATAATAAAAAAAATTATTAAAATCAAACAAAAATTATGGCCAAATATGTTTTATGTGGGAATGGATCTCGGGACCTTTCAAAAAATTTAACGACGCGCTAACCGACTATGGCACTGCAACCATGTGTTGATAAGCTCTAAAAGCGATTTATAAACAAACCTACTGGAATAAATCAATAAAACGCACGACAGAACTTACTATTTATGCGTTAAAAATACAAAAGATATTATGGCCTTTCAAAAATTATAAATTTCAATAGAAAGATACAATCTGGAGCTTTAAATGTTACCAAATTAAATTAAATCGAAGTCTCACTGCAAATTTGAAAAAAATTAACCCCCATTTTTCACAGAAAATTGTATATTAAAACATAAATACAACAATATTCATTTTAATTTTTACGTACGTGAAAAAGGGTAACGGTGTCTCTCTATTGGAAGTATTTTTTTAATAAATACTGAGCAGTAAATATTTTTAAGGGTTTTAAAAAAATTTCATTGCAATTTGATTTTTAATATCAATTATTTCAATTCCAATAATATAATGAATGTTCACTTTATAATCGTAATATTTCTCCCTTTTTAACACTCATATAAATTTTTTAGGCAAATATTACTTTATTTCACAAGATCCCGTATGCCGAAAATCGCGATTTTCCATACTTAAGAAAACTGACCGGAGAGACCTTAATAAATAACAATTCAGTTTTTGCCAGTACACATCACTTTTTTTCTTAAAAGATATTTTTTAGACATTATTTAAAATATTTTAGGCGAAGCGCTTAGAAATTCGTGAAAAAGAAGAAATAGACCGACTGGATAAATTGGATCAGGAGAGGCAGAGAAAAGAACAGGCGAAAGAAAGGGAAGAGCGAATGAAACAAAGAGAATTGGAAAGAGAGCGACAGTCCAAGCTGAAACAGCGCGCCAAGGAAGGTTAGTGGTAGTTTTGGCCATAGGCGGGCAAAGAGGGGGAGTTGTGTTAACCCCCCTCCCTCAAAAAAAAAAATTCCGATTACTGCCGACACCCTCCCCCCTCCCAAAAAAAATTTTAGGGTACTTCGGAAACCACCCCCCTAAAATTTGAAAGGTCCCAGTACTAAAAAACGTCAAAAATGGGGTATTTAAGTATACCCCAAAAAAATGTTGAGACACCCTCCCCTCCTTCCCCAAATTTCGGAGGTCGGGTATAACCCCCCTCCCCCAAAAAAAATTTGAGGGTACTTCGGACACCACCCCCCTAAAATTTGGAAGGTCCCAGTACTAAAAACGTCAAAAATGGGGTATTTGAGTATACCCCAAAAAAATGTTGGGACACCCTCCGCTCCTTCCCCAAATTTCGGAGGTCGGGTATAATTCCCCCCCAAAAAAAATTTGAGGGTACTTCGAACACCACCCCCCTAAAATTTGGGAGGTCCCAGTACTAAAAACGTCAAAAATGGGGTATTTGAGTATACCCCAAAAAATGTTGGGACACCCTCCCCACCTTCCCCAAATTTCGGAGGTCGGGTAAAACCCCCCCCCCCCCCCCCAAAAAAAAATATGAGGGTACTTTGGACACCACCCCCCTAAAATTTGGGAGGTCCCAGTGCTAAAAACGTCAAAAATGGGGTATTTGAGTGTACCCCAAAAAATGTTGGGACACCCTCCCCTCCTTCCCCAAATTTCGGAGGTCGGGTATTACCCCCCCCCCAAAAAAAAATTTGAGGGTACTTCGGACACCACCCCCATAAAATTTGGGAGGTCCCAGTACTAAAAACGTCAAAAATGGGGTATTTGAGCATACCCCAAAAAATGTTGGGACACCCTCCTCCTTTTCCAAATTTCGGAAGTCGGGTATAACCCCCCCCAAAAAAAAAAAAATCGGGAGGCTGCCGCCTACCTATGCTTTTGACTAAGGTCTAAAAATTCAGATTTGCAATTATTTTGAGCTTTGGAAGGGAAGAGACAGACAATTACCCATCGTCGTTACTCTGACACAATGAGTCAGAAGCGTCGTAAAATACTTGTAACTGTGACTCTTTTTTATCTTAACAGACAAATAATCTAAACAAAATGAGTCAGAGTCACTTTGATTTTATGCTGATTGTGACTCTTTGTGTCAGAGTAATGACGCAATCTTGGTTTGAGTTTTCTTTGAATTGATATGTCAAAAATAGTAGTATTTTCCGGATTTTCAAATTTTTTCTTTCTGCTAATATATTGAATCAGAAGATAATAATACATACCTTTTGTGATTTTTATTTGTAAACTAAAATTTAAAAATGTTATAAAAAAATAGTTAAATTAACAGAGAAAGTCGTTGGTTATTTAAATTAACGTAATTTAAAGTTTTATAGATATGTAAACATATATGTTTTTGGAGGGGACAGAGGGGTCCAGCCCCCCCCGAGAGCCAAAATTTCGAACCTTCCCCCCCTAGAAAAAATCCAGCCCCCCCCCCCCCTCCCAAAAATCGAGAGCGGTGCGGCCTTACCTCCGCTAGCGAAGCTGACCCCCTTCCCGACCAATTTACAAGTATATTTTTTATTTATTGTCAAAAACACCGTTTTTCAGTTAAAAACAGTGTTTAAATAGACTTTTTAGGCCTAAATAGGCTGTTTTGGTATATAAAACTCAATATTAAACCTAAATAGACTTAAATTATTCATTTAAAAAATTTTGTTAAAACATCGGACCTCCCTGACCCCCCCCCCCCTAAATTTGAAATCTCGCACCCGGGATCGACGCCCCTAAAAAGCCAAAGGGTCCGGACCCGGACCCCACTTCCTAGCCCACCCGACCAAAAACATCTATGTATGTAAATGGGTTCAACTTAGTCTCTACAAAAAAAATGTGACGGAGCTATATACTAAAATTTCAACAGAGCTCTAGCCCGTCATCAGTCGTTGTGTACTATTCTTTTTTTGGTAATATTTCCATAATCTTGTCCACATATAATTGGAGAGTACAACAAAAAAACAAAACCAACAAAAAAAAAACCAAAAAACACCAAAAACCCAAACCAAAACAAACAACCCAACAACACCCAACCACAAAAAAAACCCCCCCCACAAAAACCCCCAAACCACCCCACCCCCCCCCTCCCCAGACCTGTGCACTGCCCCCCCCCGACCGGGGTTTTATTGGAGGGGGCAATTCCAAAACGGGGGAAGGCACGGGGGCAACTTTTTTGAAACGGGGGCGGGCAATAAATCAGGGGGTAAGCAGGGGAGAAAGAAAAGAGGAGAAAAAAAGGGAAATAGGAAAAAGGACAAAGAAGCGAAAATAAGGTAAAATAAGTCTAAAATGGTTTAAAATACATTGAAATAGACTAAAAACTGCAAAAAATTCGCGATGATGGCGTCATGGTATGTCAAAAATGGGGTCATAATTTTAGGGTACTTTTTCATTTTTTGGCGGGGGGGGGGGCAATAAAACGGGGGGCATTTCCAGACCGTGCACAGGTCTGAGAGCTTGATTAGATTTGATTAGATTTCTATAAATAAAGATTTATATATCCCCCGTAATTCTCACCTTGGTTGTTTTCCTTTTTCATATCAGTTTAACATTTAATTTATCAAACTCATATTGTTGTAGTTATCATAGGTCACCGACCTCCGACGGCTAGGGGGGGGGTCCACACCCCGGGGTGTTTTGGTTTTTGACCTCTAAGGGGGGTGTTAGGGGAGGTGTTTTTTATCAAATCAAGTCTTTAGGGGGGTGCTAAGGGGTTTTTTGGTCTTTATAGAGGGGGGTTTGGGTGGTCTGGGGAGTGGGCCTTAGGGGGGGGGGTGTCCGGTCTGAGGTCTTAGGGGGGTGCCACCCCCCATCGGCCATCGGTGACCTATGGTAGTAATTAATTAGGGTAATTGACTTAAATTAAATTTGACCAGCCCTTATTTCGGTTTCCGGCTGTTATTATTCCTGTGCACAAAATTATAAAATGAACTGCGCTTGCGCATGGCTAAATAGATCACCATGTCGCATACATGGGCAAGTTGGTCCGGAGTGGGGGGGGGGGGTTAAACCCCAAATTAGGGGGGGGGTTAAAATCCGAGAAACGCAAAATACCCATATCGTTTTTTTTCTGGAGTGCATTTTACCCATATCGTTTTTCGATTTTGAAGGAAAAATAGGTAAAAAACGCTAATTTAGATCAAAAAGCCCTTTTTATTGCATTTTTAAGCTTTTTATTGCTTATTGCTTTTATACAAAAAGTGAATTTTTTGTGATTATCCTAATTTTTGCTTTGTGTTTAAAGTGCATCAAATTTAGAACGAAGCAATATATAACCTTAAAATATCTTCTATTTAAGGCTCAAGGTTGTTAATTTTAATGTTTTGATATTTTCTTCAAAATCATTTTGCAATGCGTTTAACTAACTGCGCATTTTAAGATTCCGTTAATTTCGGCCACCTTAAAATTTAGGTGAAAGAACCTTCCGTTTTTTGCTGTTTTTAAATATCATTGCACTACCGTATTTATAAAGAATTTTTTTTGCTCGTTTGACTCTGTTTTGACGTTTTTTAAGCCAAAAATAAAAATTGAACAAAAAATACAAATTATTAAAACTTGTTTTTTAAGGTTTTGACATAATTATTTAAAGTCTTGCTAATAACTATTGAAGTTCGCAAACGGGAAAAATTAAGTTATATGTACCAAGAACAATACCTAAGGGTAAATTTTCAACCTTTAGAAATTTTTATTGTTCGTTTAAGCAATAGTTATGGCCAGTTTTTTGTAGGTGGCCGAAATAAATGGTACGCGCCTTAATTTCGGCCGCTTTAAAAAAAAGTTTAAACCTTCACTGATTTTTAAGTGTAACAGAAATATTCAAATTTCGCACTGGAATAACAAATATAGCTATTGTTTGATTTTTAGGCCAAATTTTGGCTTGATTGGAAAAGCCAGAAAAAACTTATTCAAAAAAATAAAAAAAGGTGGCCGAAATTAAGTCAGTTACCCTACCCTTATTATTCAACTAACTGCCACACTAACTGTTCTAGAGCGCAGTCGGCGGCTGGATCTACGTAGAAAGCGGCAGGAACTGATTAGATTGGGTCTTCAAGTACCCGATGAATTGCTTAGTTTTAACACAACGCAAGAAGACAGCGATCTTTCCGGCGAAGAAGACAGGTAGCAGGGACGTAACCGGGGGAGCGGCCGCCCCCCCCCCCCGGAACGGTCGGACATGGGGAAAATAAGAATAGTGGTTGGGCGGTAGGGGCGGCCGCCCCCTCCCCCCGAAATGGTCGCCAGATAGTAAAATTTGGGGGTTTTCAGAGGCTAAAGATTCAAAATTTTCTAGCGCCTCGCTAATCGCTCGGCGCCAAACTATAAAATAAATTTAGTACCCCAATTGACCCCCAATTCCCCAAAAACCAAAAATTTTTTCCGCTTCGCTTCGCTCAGCGGTCACTTTCCATAGTATACATACATATATCTCGCTATTTATCTTGCCTAATGGTAATGTTAATTTAAACAATCATATTGGTTGATTTATGTACCTCCCCCTCCTAAATTTTCCAACTGCGTATAGCATTGGCTCGGATTTTTTTATATCTGTAGGTACAAAAAACAAGAGAAGAAAAAATCAGAAAAAACAGAAACATTCCAAAAACAAGACGCAAAAACAGAACACTCCCACAAAAAAAGGGGGGGCCCCCCCAAAAAAACCCCCACACCCCCCACAGCACAAAAAAAGCGAAGACGCACAAAAACAAACAGACCCACGAGAAAAAACCCCCAAGAGACCCCCCCCCCCCACCCCCCCCCCCGCAAAAAAAAAAAACCCAAAAAAACCAACCAAACGCAAGCAACAGACCACAAAAACAGAGACCAACCCCCCCCCCCCTCTCTCCCCCCCCCCCCCCCCCCCGCCCCACCCCCACAAAACACCCCCGCCCCCCCAAACCCCCCAACCGGGGGGCCGCACAAACAAAAGACAAGAACGCACAGAGCAACCGCGAGGGACACACGATGGGGGGGGGAAAAAAAAAACCAACATAATCTAACTCATATATCGAAGAAAAAACAAAACCAAAACCAAAACCCAAAACTACAAAACACAGACCCAAAACAAGAGCACAAAAATACAAACTAATCAACGAACCCTCCACCCCAAAGAAACCCCAAAAAAGAAAGAACCCCAAAGGCCGAAAAACAACCCAAGCCCACACCCCAACAGCAAACCCCCCGAAAAACCAAAACAAAAAAAACCAAAACCCCCCAAAAAAAAACCAAAACAAAAACAAAAAAAAAAAAAAAACAACAAAACACAAAAAAAAAAAAACAAAAACCAAAAACCCCCCAAATTTTGCTCCCCCCCCTCTAGACAAAAATCCAGGGGTCCCCCCTCTTCCCCAACTTTCCAAATTTTTTACCCCTGCCTAACCCCCTCTGGAATTTGAAATCTTACCCGCCACCTCCCCTCGAAAAAACTTTAGGAACTTTTTTATACTAAATTTTCTTCCAAAACCGTGAATTTTTAACACAAATTCATGTTTTTACGCCCTTTTTATACCAGAATATTACTTTTTATTCTAGAAATTGTGGTAATAGAACTATTATTAAAGTTATTATATGGTTTAAAACTATTTTGCTTTGGACACCAGACCCCACCTGACCCCCTTGGGACCCCCTCTTAAATTCAAAAGGCGATTTACTCCGGGTAACCACCCCTCTCCGCGCCCCCCCCCCCCCCCCAAAAAAAAAAAAAAAATAGCAGGACCGTGCTTACCTATGGCTGCAAATAACCATCTTAAAACTCTTATTAATATTCAAATTTAGACTGATTAAGTAAAGTTTCATTGTGTTATTTGAATTCCGGCGAATGGTATAAAAAAACGTGTGGACAAATACCTATCGAAAAATCATTTCAGTGTGGCATACGATAAAAGTCATAGAATATTCAATTTATAATTTATTATAATATTATTTTATTATTATATATTTTTATATATTATAGCGATATGGAAATGGAGTTGGAGCACACTTACGGTCAGCTGGAGAAGATTTTGGACACGTTGAAACGCTCCCCCGAAGCAGACCCATTCTTACATCCGGTTAAACCGAGCGACGTTCCCGACTACTATGACATCATTAAGGCGAGGATTTTTTTTCTTTGATTTATACTCCAGGGTAACTGACTTAAATTCGGCCAGGTCTGAATTTCGGCCACCGGCTGTTGTTGTTGTTGGTGTTGTCACCAGTCTAAAGTGTCCAGATATGTTAATACACCTGTTGGTCCTTCCCAGAGATCTAAGGTTAAAAGAGCTGTGTTGGATGTTGAGGGCAGTTGAAGATGTGGAGGACATCGTGAGGTCCTTGATTGCAGTCTGGGCATGAATTTTTTAAATTATGAAAATAATAAAATTGCGCTTAGCTGAATAGATCGTCATGTCAATTATCTGGCCATACGCGTTTATTCCATAACTATACGCCTAACAAAAATAACAACCGTTGTCCGAAATTAAGGCCTGGGCGAGTTTATGTCATTTACCCTACTTCTTTTACAAATATTATTAATGTAATTGGGTGCCGTTTTTAGGGTTTTGGGTCGATAAAGCCAAATTTGGAGCCGAAAATAGAAATCGCTAAAACCTGTACCTAACCCTAAGTAAAGCCTAAAGAAAGGTTATGAAGCAGAAAAAAAAAAAACCAACAAAAAAAAAACAAAACCCCCACCACCACACACCACAAAACAACAACCACAAAACAAAACCCCCCCCTCCCTACAAGCGGCTCTAAAGTCCCCGTGGCCCGTACCTTTTCTAAAACGCTCGAAAATTCCATATCGATTAAAATGTTGTACATAGACGGTTTTTATGTAATAAAAATATAATGCTAACTCGAATGCCACCATGAAGCGAGATTACTTAAACACTGAATGTTATTGGATTAATGCCAGCAGTTCATTTTAAATCCATTACCAGATATTTGAAATGGTTAAAATAAAAAATAAAAATAAAAGTATACTAATTTTTATCTGAAAACGTCATTTACTGTGCAGAAAAATATTAACAAAGCATGAAAAAATTATTTTCTGTCGTAATACATGTTTTTGCCTGTATGTTTTTATTAATATCTTCATATAAAATAAATATTAGAGATTTTTTTAAAGATTTTAACCCATTTTATGTAAATTACAAAACGAACTGAATTAGTTTGCTAAAAACGAACTGAATTAGTTTGCTATTTTTAAATTCAAACAAAACTCAAAACATTCAATGTCACTCTATCTGTATTTTTACCAACTTTAGGCCGCATAATAGAATTAATTTAAAATACAATGGGCATTTCCGTAATTGTTTTTTTATTATATATTTTTTTAATTTTTCTGCGCGGCGGCTGTCACGACCGATCTGTTGCTTCTACAGTGCCGTTGAGTTTAGAATCACAAACAAAATGTTTATTTACAGAGACGTATTTTTTAAGGATCCAATGGATTTAGAAGAAGTAGAGAACAAATTGTTAGAAAAAGAGTACAAAAACAAAGCGGAATTCATCGATGACGTTAATCTTATGCTCCTTAATTGTCTTACTTACAACGGATGGAAAAGTGGTAAGATATATTTAGAATATGAATTAGTTGTTAATTGTTATTGAAAATTTGCAAAGCTTTTGGCGGGCGGTTGGCAAAAGTAATAAAAACTATTCGTTTGTCAATTTTATTACTTAATTTTAATGGAGTTTTGTTTTACAAAAACTTTCTTATTTTAATGATTAGTATGAATGCGAATTTTGAAATTCAATATTCGTTGGATTTTAGATTTTAGTTAAATTATTTAGTGTTTAATATTTAAAATTTTTTTACTTGGTTCTAATATCTCCTTCATTATTGATTTTAGAGTACACAAGGATAGGTCAGAAGCTGGAGCGAGTATTTATAAAAGCGTGGAAGAAATATTTTCCGCCCAAAGACATCACAACCAAAGAGCAGCAGGAGGAGGAATACTTCTGCGCCTGCAAATTAGGAGCTCTTGATACTAAAATCAAAGAAATACTTGGGGTACGAACAATGTTTACTTATTTTTTTTATTTTATAAAATTATAAAAATTTTAATAAAGTCTACCTACTAAAAATATTTAAAAAACCAATAAGGTAGCTAAGATAAAATAAGATGGATCAGATAATAATTATTTTGCATTCTGCAGGAACTTACTGAAGCATTTTTATAAGTGCATCTTAGGTCAGTAAGTGAGTATTTTGTGAAATTGAGTCATGTAATTAAAAAATTTTCAATTAATAGTACTTGTCTTTAGGCGGTTTTCATATATAACATTCCATTCGCTTACATTTCATTTCTTTTGTATAGATTTTCCAAAACATTAATTCACCTTAATAATTTTTCTTTTATTGCCTGAACACAATCTCCAAAAATGCCGAAAGAATGATTCAAATCCTCATTAAATTCAAGTTTGAAATCCATACATGTGCACTGCCCCCGGGGTTTTATTGGGGGGGGGGGGATAGAATTCTAAATAAGGGGCGAACGGGGGAGGCAACCAGGGGTGAAAGGAAAAAAGGAGAAAAAAAGAAACAAAAAGGTAAAGTTAAGTAAAATGGCTTAAAATGCACTGAAACATGCTAAAAATTGCAACAATTTTGCGATGATGGCGTCATACTAGGTAAAAATGGAACCATATTTTTTGGATACTTTTTCATTTTTGGGTGGGGGGGCACATCCACTAATATTCCGAAATTGGGGCTATTCTAGACCGTGCACAAGTCTGAAAACCGCTTTTTTATGATCGGAGCTCTGCAGCATCCTCTGCTTTAAATATTCGGAGCTCCGGTGCATGATATTGGAGGCGGGAGAGTAGTAACATGACTAAAGATAAATTCTATTAGGATAAAATTTGCGGAGTGTTCTAATTATCGAGAAAAAATATATCACATGCAGAGAAACATGTGACGCAACTTATTTTTTCTGGCTTGCGCGTTTATTCTTCATTTTTCTTCCTATCGGAGAGCGGTGACGTCTGTCTTAATTTTACCATTAGTAAATATACTTTTTTTTTAATTTTTAGCAACCGCCACCGACGAAACCGAAAAACCCTTTCAGCGGGTATCGATTAATAGGGGGTCAGCAGACCGGGGCCGGAACCCCATCAACTTCCGGTCGGGCTTCAGGTTTCGGCCGCTCCGATTCCGGCCGGGCCGGGGCAGACAGTCCGGACTACGACACGCTGATACAGGATGTTTTGGTTAAGGTGAGCTGCTATTAATTATCGTCGTTACCAACATGACACAATGAGTTGAAAGCGTCATAAAATACTCGGAACTGCGACTCCTTCTGTGTTTTTTAACACATAAAAGTTATGCCACGAGTCATTAAAGTCATATTATAAGTTTTGAGTCGGAGTCAGGCTAATTTTATATTGATTGTGTGACTCTTTAATGTAGTAGTAACGATGTTATGATTAATCCTCCGCGTTATTTATTTATTTTTTTGTAGTATTCGACCAGAATAAGAGCCTTTCGACGTTATAGAGTCGCTAAACAGTCGCAATCAGTATAACATCAAAATGACTCTGACTTGTAACGTAACGTTTTATATTATTTGTCTGTTAAAAAAAATAAAAAGAGTTACAATTTGCGACTGAGTTTGTCATGGTAACGAGGCTTTCTTTGTAGCCGAAAGTTTTTTTTGTATTTAGTGAAATTTTCCGAAAGGGTTGTTGAAATCAAGGTGAACCACCAAACTCGCAAAGGTGGGGGAGTGAGCAGGGGTCAAGGTCAAAAATGGTAATTACTGGAGGTAATCCTTCAATTCGTGTAGGGAAGGACCGAAAAGGTTTTCCAGGCTGGTTTCTCATTTTTTGCAATTCATTCGGTCGAAATTGTATTATTTCAAGTGCTTATTTTGAAAGAAATGCATTTTCTGCTTAGTGTTTGTTTCAAAATGACAGAATGTAACGTTTTCTGTTCCCTTCTAGATACGATCGACGCTGAGTAGCTTATTTATTTATTCTTTTAATTTACTGAGCTCTTCTTTTTATTGTTTTTGACACTAATTACCGCATCACTCACTAGTCTTCAGAAATCATCTACGTTTTTTAAGTGATTTGTTAAAATCCAATTATAATATAAAAATTTCTACTGTTTTAAATAGCAAATACATGAGAAAACCTTTAAAAAATAATAATTGACCGCTAAGCTATTACTGCAAAGCCTAAAGTATTAAAATTTATCATAATAATATGAGAAATTTTTAGGCAAAGAAAGGTGATACGGGACAAATTGTTCAAGAAGTTACAAATGGGGCAGAAAAGCGAATAACGGATATTCACAACAAAGCCAAGTAAATAAACAATAAATAAAAAACATAAAATCAAACAAAACTTTTCAATTTTATTTTCATAAGCATAAAAACTCATTTTAAACAAAATTTACCTGTCATTCCATTCGTGAACAACCCGCGAATTTTTTTTTTTTTTTGAGAGGGGATTATACTTGACTCCCAAATTTGAGAAGGAGGGTGGGTTACTAAAAAATGTTGGGAAGTTTATCTCCAAACACCTCACTTTTAGTGTTTTTTGTACTGAGACTCCAAATTTTAGGGAGTTGTCGGCAATTTCAGGATTTTTTTTGGGTGGGTAGAATGTTATAAGTATACATGTGGGAAACTTGATCTGGAGTGGGGGGGGGGGCTAAATCTGAGGAACGCATTGTACTCCTCCTGTTTTTTTTTGTTTTTGGAGTGCATTTTATCCATATAGTTTTTCGATTTTAAAGAAAAAAATTAGTAAAAAACGCTAAATTTAGGTCAAAAAACCCTTTTTATTGAATTTTTGAGCTTTATATTGCTTAAAACATTTATTTTGACCTTAAAACTTTAGTTTGGAAGTACGTACCTTGGCTAGAATTTATTTATTCATTTTGAAGGCATTTTTCCCTTTTATTTCCATTTTTCAAAAATAAATGGGAGTAACTTTCCCCATAGGTGGGCAGGGGGGGGGGGGGGGGGGGGTTGGGGGGTTATACCCCCCCCCAAATTTCGAATTTTGCTGACACCCCCCCCTCCTTAAATTTGGGGTACCTGGGGCCACCCCCCCCCAAATTTGCCTCCCGGAGAGAAATTTTTAAGCGTTATAAAAGGACTAAAAAAATTTTCGGCGCTTCGCGCGGAGTGTTTATTACCTTGTTTATGTCATATACTTCATTTTTTCTCCTATTATTCAACAAACATTAATTAAACATTATTAACCTTTTATTTAGACACCTGTTTTAAATGTAAAGGGATAAAAAAAACCTTAAATTTTGTAATAAACATCATCTGGAATTAAAATTTCTAGTGTATTTTAGCGCCTTAAATTAAAAATTTTCTCCCCTCGGTGGGAATTCTGCCCCCCGGACCCCCCTGACAACCCCTTGACCCCGCTGAGGGGCTCTCGCCCCCCAGACCCCCCATTACTGGGGGGCTTCCGCCCCCAGACCCCCCTTCAGGGTTAGTATTTACCCCCCCAAATAAAATTCTGGGCACGCCACTGTTCTAGACCCCCCAAATTTTTATCCTTGGCAACCGAAAAGGGGGGTCAAACTCCAAATTTTTCCCTTTGCCAACCCAAAAGGGGGGTCTAGACCCCCCTGGCTACGCCCATGTATGTATATAATCTTTAATTAAATATAAGATTATGGATTAAAAAGTTTGTGATACTTGACTTTATAATCAAGACAATATAATTACTATTCTATTATTATGTAATTATTAAAAAAAACTATGATTTCTAATCTAATTCTAAGAATATATAAACACATTATTATTAAAAGATTTAAAAAATAAAATTTATAAGTTGCAATAAGGTCTTATTTTAATTTTACACAGTTTTAAAGCATTTATAAGCTTGTTTTACGTTTTTTACGCGTTTTAAGCCCATTTTAAGGCAGCGCGGAAATATTGGGTACACCCCCCCCTCAAAATTTGGGTTTTGCCAGACACCCCCCCTATACCCCCCCCAAAATCCGAGAGGCTGCCCACCTATGACTTCCCCCCCCCACCTCTGAGTGGGTGGGTGGAATTAACCCCTTCATTGCCTATCTATTCGTTCTTCCAAAAAAGTTTTTTTGTTCTTTTGTTCCTTTTTTTTGTTGTTTATTGAACAGTTTACTCCGTGTCATTGACAATTTAAGATATTGCCAATTCCTATGTACGCTAGAATTATAGTTGGAATTTTTTAAGTCAAAAAATGTACTTAAAAAATTACACAGACAGTGATTGCGTTTTTTGTTTTGTGATTTAAAATATTTTAGACAAGCCCAGGTGAAAACAGATGACAGAATGCCGGTTGCTTATATCAGTCCTCCTTGTACCAGGTACGATGCAGATCTGTGCGCTCCCCCCCCCCCCGCCCCGAGTTTAAACGGAGGGAGCAACTTTTTTAAAACGAGGGGCAATAAAACGGGGGTTCAAGCAGGGGGGAAAGAAAAAAAAAAGAGAAAAAAGAAGGGAAAAGGCAAAAAAAGCGAAAATACGGTAAAAATAGGTTTAAAATGGCTTAAAATGCATTGAAATAGGCTAAACTGCAAAAAATTTGCGAGGATGGTGTCAAAAATGGCGCCATAATTTTGGGGTACTTTTTTATTTTTAGGCGGGTGGGGAGGCAATAAAACGAGGAGGGGCAAATCCTCCAATAACTGATCTAACGATGCGTTTAAATTTTAAATTCTTCACGGAATATTGAAAGCCCAGAAGAGTTAAGCTTAGTTCTAGCATAATTTATCAAGAAAAAACTTAAAAGAAGAAAGAAATTAAAAAAAGTGTACTGTAAATAAATAGATTTTGCAACGATTTATTTAAATAAGGCTTTTTTTAGAATGTTAAAGACATAATTATTAGGGATGGGCAGTTCCGGGTTCCAGTTCCAGATGTTGCGGGCAAAATTTGGAATTCCGGTTCCTGTTCCGGATTATCTTAATTCCGCTTCCGTTATTCCGGGGGCTTCGCAGTTTAATAGGCCGTTTTGGTTCCGAATATTCCGGGCAAAATTTGGAATTCCGGTTCCGGAGTTTCCGCAGTTCCGCCCATCACTAATAATTATAGTGTAGTGCATAATAATAGGGCAGACTATAGGGATAGGTATTAGAATTACTTCCTATTAGCACTATCAAAAAATGAATGGTTTAAATTTTTATACGGAAGGTTTTTTTTTTGCAAAATTTTGATTTTCTGCCGAAAATGGGCCCGATGGACTTGAAATTTTTAATTAATGATCAATTCTTGATATCAAAAAGCCTGTATATCAAAATTTAAAGAAGATAAGTTTTGTATTTAAAAAAGTAATACGTTAATATAATAGGAATTCGATTTGCTATGTGTTTGTTTTATAAGAGATTTTTTCTTTCCAAGATTCTTACATTCATACATAAAAGTGTTTATTCGTTGCACTTTTGTGTCAATTCTTGCGGTGCGGTGATGTTTTAGAAGATAAACAACTTTCCCAAATAAGCAACAAGTCACACGTGTTTTTAATGCAAATTATCGTTGTGGTGATGTTTTAGAAGGTTAACGTTTTAAAATAGACATTCACGCGTGTTTTAGCAAATATCCGCCTCCTGTGATATCGAAAGACCACCGCTTGTCCCTTTTGTCCACCAGCATGTCCCGCTCTTCTACGGATCTGAGTAGTCCTTCCAATTATCAACTCCGATTGAAGGACGACACGGCGGTGTACTCCCCTCCGCGCGGCCCAGTGCAAAAAACAGCCGGGGCGGCTGCTCACTCCGGATTTCCGCCTCCTCTGGTCGACAGCAGGACCGGAGGGGCAGGCGCCGCGTCTACCTCTCGTTATCTTCAGGTATAGCAATGGGATTAATTGATAGAATGTTTTGTGAAGGGGCGAGCCAGGATTTCGGAAGGGGGTGGGATTGCACTCCATATAAATTTTTCCAACGGGGGTTGTACTCCAAATTTTTAAAATATCGTAAAAAGACATTAAAACAAGGTTATTTTAAGGTTAAAAAAGACTTGAAAGTTTTGTTTTTTTAAGTTAAACTTGAAAAATTTTAAAAAGGTATAACATTAAAAATCATGCAACAACACAAAAAAAATTTTCAAAAATTGTCTTTGAAATTCATTAGAAACATCACTTAAAAGTTGTAAAATGAATATATAAATGTCTGCGGAGCAAAGCAAAGAAAATTTTTTAAAATTGTTCTTATAGGAAGCCCCAAATTTTTACCTCCACCAGCCCTAAGGGGGAGGGGGGTTACAACCATACATGGGCAAGTTGGTCCGGAGTGGGGGGCTAAACCCCAAATTAGGGGGGGGTTAAAATCCGAAAAATTTTGGAGTGCAGTTTACCCAAATCGTTTTTCGATTTTAAAGAAAAAATAGGTAAAAAACGCTAATTTTAAGTCAAAAAGCCCTTTTTATTGCATTTTTGAGCTTTTTACTGTTTAAAACGTTCATTTTGACCTTAAAACTTAAGTTTGGAGGCAGTTAGAAATCATTTTAAAGACATTTTTTTCATCATTTTTCTAAAATTGGGGAGGGGGTAACCTTTTCTCTCTCCCCTACTTCTGAGTGGGAGGGGGGTTTAAATTCCTTCTCAGAATTTGGAGGTGGGTATGGTATGGTTACAACCCCCATAACCCCCCTGGCTACGCCCTTTGTTTTGTGGAACGAAAAAAGTTCATTTGGGGTCGGTCGCAGGTGGAGGGGTCCAGCAAGTGTGGTCTGCGTAACCCGCCCCCACACCCCACCATCCTGTGTTTTTTACGGGGTCGAACTGTAGGTGAGAAAGGGGGGAGATGATAGTGTGGAATCCATTCCCTCATTGACCTCAATGTCGACTCTAGACAAAAATCTAGGGTGCCTTCTTTTTACCAAATTTTGTAATTTTTTAACTCATACCACCCCCTTCTAGATTTTTAATCTGACCTTCTCTTCTGCCTCCGGAAAATTTTAAGTAAAATTTTTTTTCTCCAAAAACATGAGTTTTTAACACAACTTTGCATTTTTAGTCCTTTTATACCTTTTATACAAACCACATGACGTAAAACACATTTTCATATGCCCTCAACATCCAACGACACTCAAAATAGAAGATCTTTGGGAAAGACCAGTGGATGCGGTAGGTTCCTCGAAGGAATTACTTGAACCCCCGGCAATGAACAACAACATTTTGGGAGGGGCGGTCGTCCCCCCCCCGCCCAACCACTATCGTTATTTTTCCCCCTGTCCGACCGTTTCGGGGGGACGGCCACCCCCTTGCCCCCCTGGTACGTCCCTGATGCCAACCTTTTTTTAAAATAACGTCCCTCAATAAAACGCCGGGGGAGAGGCAGCGTACAAGTCTGGGTTCCGGCATCATCTATTTTGAAATTGGAAACCTGGAATTTATTTTTAAAATTTTCTATTTTTAAAATATTCAATACTTTAACTTCATTTTCAGAGCTCCCCGCAGCGCAGCGCTCACCCGGTGACAGGTGCGCTGGCGTTCCAACACGGGATCCCGGTGCGCGGGGCGGCGCCGACAGTGGTGGCCCGAAGCCCCGCCACTACCGCGCGACACCCGCCTGCCTCTGGACGTAGGACGGCCAGTCAGTAAGTGGATTCTAATGTTTTCTAAGACAAAATTAGTATTTTAATAGTTTTATTTGGGAATTTAGCTTTTGAACTTTTGTGCGTTTATTGTAGGATATAGGTTTTCGTCTGCACGACAGTGGTGATAACAAAAATATATAATATACCGAAAAATGTGCAACTCCTATATAAAAAAAGTACAGAAAAGGTGGCCTTTATAATAGCTTTTATTTAAATGACACTCTCCACTATAATGGTATAGTAGCCATTTTAATTCGGCGAGTTAAAATGGAGAGGAAGCTATTATAATAGCTATTTATTGATTTAATTTCACTTCATATATACTCACAAGTCTAATACTGTCCGGGCCGCACGAGTTTCTGCGTGTTGGACAGTATTAAACCAACACGCAGAAACGTGCGGCCCGGACAGTATTAGACTTGTATATATAAAGTGAAATTAAATGAATAAATGGCTATTATAATGGCTTCCTCTCCATTTTAACTCGCCGAATTAAAATGGCTACTATGCCATTATAGTGGAGAGTGTCATTTAAATGGAGAGGCTCATTATAAAGGCCACCTTTTCTGTACTTGTTTTTATAGGAGTTGCACATTTTTCGGTATATTATATATTTTTGGTGATAACATGGAGGAGGGGGTTCGGGAGTTATAACCTCTTAAGTACGATAAAAAATAGTGCAAATAGTATACTTTTAAACATATAATTTTACTTTCAAGCAACCTTAAAATTACTCATTAATTTGGATTTCTAGAACTGTTTTTGTATTAATTGGCTATAATCTTGCAGCAAGTTGGCGGGGAGAAGGACATCACTAGTCTGTACTTTTGTTCTTTTTTATACCTAATTATTTGTTTCTGAAATTTAATATTAAACTTATAAATAAAATTTATTGGATTGAGCGCGACATTACGCGTTCCACTAATGCATTTATTTACAAATTTTAAGGTGGAACGTTGAGTTGTAAAGTAAAAACAGTGTTGAAAACTCAAAAATTAGAAAGATAGTGGAGTAAAGCAGTATTTTTGTGTTTTAAATCAAGCTTTTAAACTATACTTGACCTTTAAATCAAGTTTTTAAACTATACTTGACCTTAAAAGGCCTGACACAATAGCAATTTTAAATTTAAAATAAATTATGAAGAAGTTTCTACTTGTATGTGGGATTTATGTGTTTTATATTTTAATATTTTTTTAGAGTATACGCCAGTTCGGGCCTGGCTAAGTTGAGCACCCCTGTTAGCGCGCAGCCGGGTCGGGAGTTGGAACCGCAATGGTTGGAGCCCCAGAAAACGAAAAAACCGAACGTTTATCTCCTTCCAATGGAAGACGGGAACCGCCTGCTCAAGTTCGTCACCAAGAGCGGGGAGCCGGCCTCGGAGCAACTGGTCCTCCACCTGCTGCCGCAGATACGGAAAGAGGCCCACCGACTTCCCAAAGGATTGGTGACCCTGACAGTGGACGCTCAGCAGGTTAGTGTTAAAGCTTCCCGTTGTGATAATGTTTCAAAAATATGACGCCTTATAAATACAAGTTCTAATGTAAAGCGGGCGGGTGATAGTGTAAAGCAGTACGTCAGCAGTACGTTTATCTTCTCCCCTTGGAGGACAGGAACCGCTTGCTCAAGTTAGTCACCAAGAGCCGGGAGCCGGTGTCGGATAATATTTTCGCCCCCCATGATAAAATCGCCGGCCGGCGAATTCTTCATAGATGAGGGCCATTATATTTTCGCCCCCCCCCCTCCCCGGCGAATTCTTCATAAACACTTGCCATGATATTTTAGCCCCAATCATTATATTTTGCCCCCTCTAATATTCATAGGGGGCGGATCCTTCATGGCTGATCGTTTATGAGAGATTCGCCCTTCCCCCATTTCCTATCAAATACACTGAAAAACGTAAAAATTTACATATTATTATAATTATAAAACTATTTAGTTTGACCACATCCGTTAATTATAGCTTGTATTCTGTTATGTGTTACGTAAAGAACAAACAAAAATAACAAGTTACGTGACGAAGAAGTGTAACAAGTTTTTAGTGTAACAAGTTTTTATTCAAAATTCAAAATTTTTATCAAAATTTTTATCAAAATTAACAAGTGCATTGCAAAATCTTACAAAATATAAAAATTATTAGTTGTTCTAAAACCAAAGCCTTAAAACAAAAACAACAAAACATATCTATATTTTGAACTTTTAAAATATATTCGGTTGTTTTTGTTTTGTATTATTCTCTTAAATCATGCTCCACAGCTTCAGCTATTAAAAAAGTATAGTTTCTTCCGCCTTTTAAATAAGTATTTTAAAATTTATTTAACTTTTATTTAAAATTTACTTAACTTAAAACACTTGAACTATGTTTTAGTAATTTTTGTGACTAATTCAATAGTTTTATATTTTTTTGAAAAAAAAAGCTTACAAAAAAATCTTAAATATAAGGCTTTACTATTTCAAAAAAAATAACACAGAAGTAAACAAAAGCTTCAAGGTTCCTGGGAATTAATATTGTGTTGGAACCCTCTAATATCATGCTTTGGAGCTCCGGTCATTTAAAGGTGAGGGAGCTCCGAAGCTCAGCCCCTTAAATGAGCGGTTTTAGACCTATTTAGGCTTGAAACACATTTTAAATAATATTATAATATAATATTATTAAAAATAATAATATAATATTATTATAATAAAAAATAGTCTTAATATTGCATATTATGCAATATTAAGACTATTTTTTAGTTTTAAATAAGTTTTGAAAAAAATAAGTTTATAAAAAATTTTTACAAAATAATCCATGGCATCACTATTAATAAAAAATGAAATTAATAAAAAATAGAGCTCCGAGAAAGACCACTATTAGGGATGATCCGAAGGCTAAAAAACCGAAGCTTCGCTTCGGCTTATTTAAGCTTAAAATATCTCTTCACTTATTCTTATATATTTTTAAGACTATTTTTATCGTTTCAAAAGATCTGGAGTCCCAAAAGGCAAGTTTTTCTACGGAGCTTAGAGATAAAAAAAACATCACTATATAAAGGCACATATTTTTCTTTTATTTTTGTTTTAAATTTTTGTTGAAACTAAAATATAAGCTAAATTAAATCTGATTAACGATTCAACGCACGTGACTGAGTCGCCCCACAAAATTTATTAAAAAACCACGAAATAAGATGTATTGTTTTCAAAAATAAAATAATAACCTTATTCATTCTGTAATGTTTTTACGCCTTATAATAAAACTATAATCCGGTTTGTCTTGTAATTTTTATTCTGAATGATTTTAAAATTGTTTTGAAAAAAAAGATGAAAATAATGATGTGGAAATTTTTGTATGAAGTATGAATTTTTTATGTGTAAGTAAAATATTGGTTTACACACGAAAAGTAAATTATTTTGAAAAAAAAATATTAAAAAAATACATTTAAATGCAAAAAAAAGAACTTTGTTACAAAAAAAAACACCATAAAACAAAAATGTTCATTATTAAAATGAAAATTAAAAGGGGGGAAATATAATGAGGGGAGCGAAAATATCATGGCTCAGCCTATGAGGAAATTGCCGGGGGTCAAACATATAATGGCTCAAATCTATGATATATTCGCCGGGGGGCGAAAATATCATGGCATCATGCTATGAGCAAATCGCCGGCCGGCAATAAATAGGGGGCGAAAATATCATGCGACACCGGCCTCGGAGCAACTGGTCTCCTCCACCTGCTGCCGCAGATACTTAAAGAGGCCCACCGACATCCCGAAGAATTGGTGACTGTAACGGTGGACGCTCATCAGGTTGTTTTACTCCGTTCCCAGTAACTATTTTTGCGTAAAAATACCTTTGGTAAAAAAACTTTCGACAAATGAAATTCTGGTAAAAATACCATCGGGTAATTTCACATTCGGACAAAATGACCATCGAACAATTTAGCTTGATTTTTAGGTTTTGCTTAGGTTCAGGAAAAATAAGCCTGAAGGTCAATCAGTCAGATTGTCAAATTACCCGATGGTATTTTTACCAGAATGTTATTTGTAAGAAAGTCAAATGTCAAAGGAATTTTTACGCTGGTATTATTACGTGGAGCCGTTTACTCTATATTGGAACTGCTGATAATGTGATAGTGATAATGTTTCAAAATAGGACGCCTTATAATACAATTTCTAACGTAAAACTCGCGGGTGGGTGTAACGCTGTACGTTAGAAGAACGTTACTTCGTCCCCATGGAGGGCAGGAACCAATTACTTAAGTTTGTTGTCACCTTAAATTCTTATTTATCAGCCGTATTCATGAATCCGGCGAGGCGTCGCCGGCGTGGTCGCGCCCGGCGTCGTGTGTCACGAACGCTTTTTTATGGACAGACTGGCCAAATTTGTTTAAGAATGAGATGCTGATGCAATTGTTTTAAAATTTACTTTAATATTTGTTTCGCGTTAGTAAGGAAAAAAAATAAAAATAAAAAAAGCACCATTTTTTCTTTGGTTTGTGGGAAAAAATGGGGAAGAAAAAAAAAAAAAAAAAAAAAAGCCCACACACGCACATATGTAGAAGACACTACACGCACGCCCGGGGCGCGGGCCGGCGCCGGGCGCGGCCCCGCCGGTTTCATGAATACGGCTGTATGTATAATAAATCGAGATTCGGGCGGGAGACGAAGGAATGACGAAATCAATATAAACATCCTTAACTAATATAATATTTTATCTAGTGTTTGGGTTTGCTAGTACAGGCTAATAATCAAGACGCGAAATAGACACCACCCCTCAATTCCCTACTTTAATTAAATCTGGATGTCAAATAAGAGAGAAAAAAAAAAAAGTAAGAAGATATTTTCTTGTATTTTGTCTTTCATCCTTTTTTTAGATTTTACAGGAAAAATAAGTAGAAAAACGGGGAAATGTGCACCCCCTGGGTATTGAATACATAATGATTTGGCATGTAATTTTTATCACAAAAATAAATTTATTAACAATATATTATCTAAAAATATATATATTTAGCTTACCAATAGTTGCCGTAAATATTATGTATTATAAGAGTCCCAACAGCTCCCTTAGTACTACGGGAGTTAACGTGTTCACGCCGTTTTCCCCGTGACACACGTAATGCAATTTTCGACATAGACTATATCCCTTCTACTTGTAATTCAAATTTTAAATGTTTAAATGGCAACTCCCATTTAGAGGGTGTATATTACATGGGGGAAAAATGGTACAGCTTACGGGTGGACCAAGGAGGGGTGCAAAGAAAAAGGTATGAGGCAATGAGGGCTATTGTAACTATTATAGTATTTTAGAAATCAATGGAAATGGATTTGGCATAGATACTAATGCTTGGATAAAGCTGGAACCAGACCCTATTGCATGCTTACTAACTAGTTATTATCCTTAAATAATACCTTTAGCAGTAATAGTATTTGCAAAGGGTTCTGTTCCACAAAGGTAAGTCGAAGTCCACAAAGGAAGTTCAGATAGACGGAACCAATCAACAATCAGATGAATACTTTAGTAGTTACATATCTGAAATAATCATAACATACCTTTTTCTCAAATCCTTTAACAAGGTCGTCCTTAATCATATTATGCTGCACTGGCCCCTATTAGTAGTGAGTGCTAATATTGTGCAAGATGATATGAACAGCAATTTCCATTTTATATGAGAAGATTGGGATATCTCTACAAACAAACAAACAAACAAGTAGAAAAACGTTTTTTATGTCAAAAAACCTTTTTATTTCATTTTTGAGCAACAACACATTAAAGGATTCATTTTGGACTCAAAATTGAAGTTTAAAGGTAGTTAAAAGTCATTTTGAAGGAATTTTTTGTCTTCATTTAAATGTTCTAAAATTGTTGGTTAACCTTTCTCCGCTCGGACCCCGTAGTAAAAGAATTAAACCCACTTTACGAAATAAGGGACCAACCCCCTCCCACCAAGGAACCGGCCCTGGGCAACCCCGGAGCTTGGGGGGGGTTTGCGGCTCTGGTGACCCAAAGGCGCGACGGGCGGGCGTAAAGGACCATAGAACGGGAAAAACGTAGTTAAAACGAAAGAAAAACAGCGAACCATTTAGAATTTTTGGGATACAAGCCGGAAAAAAAACCGAGCCGGGCCGAAAACCGACACATCCAGGCCCCGAAGCGGTAACCAGGCCCCTACCGCGGGGCCGCCGCCCCGCCCACAACCGGAGGCGGAAGGGCTCCAACCATGATTGGTCTCGGAAAGACCAAGGCTCCGCGCGCAGGGGCTAACCCCCCAGAAGGGAGCTTGGGGACCTGCTGGAGATAGGTAGGGCGTAACATGAAATATTAATAGCCGGCCCGCCTCTGCTATAAAAAAAACCCTTCCCCACTACGTGCCTATGTATGTCTCTATTCATTTTGTTTTTTTTTCTATTACAACAATTTTTAGATTAAAGATTCAGCTCCAATTGAAAAGCCTCCGCCCAAACTAGCTCCTTCTCCTGCCAGACCGAAAGCCCCAACTCAAATGCAGCAGGCAACTCCGACGCCTATAGTTATGCAACCCAGGTTAGTGCGGTTTTTGTTTTTTCTTTTTATTTTTTTGCGGAGCTTGGGAAGTGGGTCTCAACGAAACACTAATTTTTTTTGTTTCCTGGTTTATTGTATATCTAATTAAATATAATTTTCCGTTAAAAAAAGAGTTATTTAAATTTTTGAAGTTACTTAATTGCAAATTTTGTTTATTTTTGTCCCACTTTTCATGATTAATCCACAATTTTAGGGTTTTTTTTCACCTTGATTGCATTTTGCATATACTGTCAAATTGTGCAAATACTGTAGTTTTTCTTTATTCTTTTAGTGTAATAGTTTTTCCGGTATTTTGGGTCAAAATTCTCCCTTGTAAATGTTTTTTTTTTCTTTATTTTAACAAAAGCACTCTAATTCTATTGCTAATTAATTCATAATCGTCCGTGCCAGAAAAAATTTATTAAAATTTTAGGAGTTGTTGCAAATTTTTACCAGATTTGTTTTGTTGCAAATTTTACGGCGTTGAGACGCTGTTGTTTGTCTTAAAAATTTAAATTGATATAATGATGGACATACACATAAAAAGGGTTACAAGTAGTAATATTCATAATTCATTTATAAAAATTAAAGATAACTTCTACTGTCAAAGTCTGTTGATTTTTGTCATTTTTTAAGAAGCCAGCCATAATACTTTAAGCCAAAGTAGTGTAATGTGGCCTAAAATCAGCTTTAAAATTCTGTCTGGAGTTAAATGGTTACTTTTCGCTTCATTTCATTGCTATTATTAATTGTAATTTTGGTTGCTACAACACAAAGAGTCATATTGACAATCAGGACAAAAAAAAACAGCGTAGCTTGAACTTGGACGTTTTTGTGTTAGTGTGTTAATGAAAGATATGAGTATTTTATAGCGATTCTGAATCATTCTACCATGGGAACTACAATATTTTTTGTTTTAGTGTTCTCGGTAAAAAGAGTGACAGTTATTTATAAGCATAGGTGAGAAAGGGGGTGGGGGCAGGGTGGGGTCCACGGCGTCCACCCCCTAGCCTCAAAATTTCGGGACCCCCTTAGACGAAAATCTAGGGGGCCCCTCCCCTCGCCCCAAAATTTCGATTTTTTTACCCCTGACCACCCTCTAGAATTTTAAATCTGTCCCCCCCCCCCTGCCCCCTCCGGGAAATTTTAGGTTCCGTTTTTATACTAAATTTTCGTTCAAAAACGTGAATTTTCATATTCATGCTTTTACAACGTTTTTATACATGAATATGGCTTTTTATTCAATAAAATGTAGTATTATCCTATAGAAAGAACAATTATTAAAGTTATTATGGTTTAAAACTGTTTTCCTTTGGACACCGGACCATAGGTGGGCAGGGGGGGGGGTTGGGGGGGTTATACCCCCAAAATTTCGGATTTTGCTGACACCCCCCCTTAAATTTGGGGTAGTCGGGGACACCCTCCCCCCAAATTCGCCTCCCAAAGAAAAATTTTTAAGTGTTATAAAAGGACTAAAAGATTTTTCCGCGCTTCGCGCGGAGTGTTTATTACCTTATTTTCCCGTTTATTACCTTTTATTACCTTTAAATTTCCCCGCTACGCGGGCAGTTTAAATTTCCCTGCTACGCAGGCAGTTTAAATTGGCAATTTATCTTAGTTTTTCAATTTCAAATCGATTATCCCATTCAGTAGTTAAGGCATACATGTTTAATAAAACTACTATAAAACACTATTATCCTTTTTTTAACGTTTTAAACACATGTTATAAATGTATAGTATAGCTATAAAAAACCTTAAATTTTGTAATTACTATCATTTGGAATTAAAATTTCTAGTGTATTTTAGCGCCTCAAATTATGAATTTTCTCCTCCAAGGGGCATTGTTCCCCCCGAACCCCCCTGACTGAATTTTTAAGATCACAGAAAATTATGTAGAAATTAGGTAAAAAAACAAAAGTAAAAGGTATGTTCACGCGATCACCAGGAGACGATTTTTAAGCCGTTTTTAGTATATATTTTAAAAAATTTTCGCCTCCGGCGGCTGGGGGGACACCCCCCCACACCCCCCGGCCGACGCTTCGCGTCGGCTGGCGCCGCTACGCGGTGCGGGCGGCAGCGCTTCGCGCCGCTTTGACAACACTTTTTTCCCCTCCCCCAGACTGACGCCCCCGAAATGAAATCCTGACTGCTCCACTGCACATTTTTATTAAAAGAATTAAAAAAATAAAATTTATAAGTTGCAATAAGATCTTATTTTAATTTTACACATTTTAAAGCTATTATAAGCTTGTTTTACGTTTTTTACGCGATTTAAGCTCATTTTAAGGCAGCGCGGAAGTATTGGGTACACCCCCCCTCAAAATTTGGGTCTTACTGGACACCCCCCCTAAAATTTGACCCCACCCTACCCCCCCCAAAATCCGAGAGGTTGCCCACCTATGCACCGGACCCCACCTTACCCCCCTCTAGATTTTAAAATTTCGCACCCCGGGTCGACCCCCTCTAAAAAGCTAGGGGGGGTCCGGACGACCCCCCTCCTAGAATTCAAAATTCGATTTACCCCGGGTAACCACTTCCCCTAGCTTCCCCGACCGTGCTCACCTATGGTTATAAGTATTTTATATATTTTATAACGAGTCTGATTCATTCTGTAGTAGTGGAGTCAATATTTTGTGTTTTAGTGCACTCGACCCTTCCACTTCTTCGCCTTCGATAGGGGAGAAAGAAGAAGCTGTGAAAGTAAAGCCGCAGGCCAACGCCAAGTACTACCACATAGGCGGCGACACGTACCTCACCATTGACAACGGTGTACCCTGGATGATCAAGTACAGTTTGCTCGTTTGTTTGTCGGTTTGTTTCTCTGTTTATACTGCCACATAGGCGGCGACCCGTACCTTACCATTGACAACGGTGTACCCTGGATGATTAAGTACGGTTTGCTTGCTTGTTTGTTTGTTTGTTTATACTGCCACATAGGCGGCGACACGTACCTTACCATTGACAACGGTGTACCCTGGATGATTAAGTACGGTTTGCTCGTTTGTTTGTCGGTTTGTTTCTCTGTTTATACTGCCACATAGGCGGCGACACGTACCTTACCATTGACAACGATGTACCCTGGATGATTAAGTACGGTTTGCTCGTTTGTTTGTTTGTTTGTCGGTTTGTTTGTTTGTTTATACTGCCACATAGGTGGCGACACTTACCTTACCATCGACAACGGTGTACCCTGGATGATTAAGTACGTTTCGCTGGTTTGTTTGTTTGTTTTTATTAATAAATTAAACGTTTTGTGTAACAGATTTTTTCAAAAATGATGCTAAGAGTATGACCAAAATTTAAAAAAAGGGGGATTGATTTAAGAGGTTTTTTGTGACGAGCGAGGTGTCAGAAGCTCAGGGTGGTTGATTCCAAGAAGTGAACCAAACTAAGCATAGGTGGCATACATGGGCAAGTTGGTCCGGAGTGGGGGGGTTAAACCCCAAATTAGGGAGGGTTAAAATCCGAGAAACGCAAAATACCCATATCGTTTTTTTTCTGTAGTGCATTTTACCCATATCGTTTTTCGATTTTGAAGGAAAAATAGGTAAAAAACGCTAATTTTAGGTCAAAAAGCATTTTTTATTGCATTTTTGAGCTTTTTATTGCTTAAAACATTCATTTTGACCTTAAAACTTAAGTTTGGAAGCAGTTAGAATTCATTTTGAAGACATTTTTTTTCTTCATTTTTCCAAAATTGGGGGGTTAACCTTTTCTCCCCCCCCCACTTCTGAGTGGGGGGTTAAACCCCCCTTCTCAGAATTTGGGGGGGTTAACCCCCCCCCAACCCCCTTCCCGTGCCCATGTATGATAGGTGGGTTGGGTAGTGGGGTTGTTATCTATATATAAATAGACGTAATGTGTGTGTGTGTCTGTCTGTCTGTGTGTTCCCTAACTCCTCCCTAACCACCCAACGGATTAAGATGAATAAGGTATTGTTGGAAAGCTTATACCCCAGGGAATGTCGTAAGGGGTTGAAATTTTAAAACAACTTACATGGACATATTTATACTGGACAACGCGTTTTCATCAAAGGGGACCCTATGGATTTTGGAACTTTAAAAAATTTTTGTCTAGGAAATGTCTTAAACTTATTGGTAAAAGTAATTAGTCAATGTAAAGCCAGAATATCATGATTTTTGGAAAAATGAACGTGGACATCTTTATACTGGACAACGTTTTTTTCATTAAAGAAGGGAATTACCTTGCTCACCAACCACAAAAGGGATTGGGCTAAATGAGATATCATTGCAAAGCTTACGGTACTGAGAATGTCATAAATAGGTTGAAATTTGGAAAAAAATTTGCATGGACATCTTTAGTCTGGACATAACATTTTCACAAAAAGGGGAAACCTATGGATTTGAGAAAGTAAAAATTTTTTGTCTTTGAATTGGTTCGAACTTATTGATAAGAGTAATTATCCAATGTAAAACCAAAATGTCATGTTTTTTGGTAAGATTAACATGGACACCTTAATGCTGGACAACGTTTTTTCACTAAAAAGAGGAACGACCTTCCTCCCCAACCAGCAAAAGGATTGAGTTAAATGAGATATCATTGCATAGCTTACAGACAGACAGGGGAATGTCATAAAAGGGTTGAAATTAAAAAATTGCATGGACGTCTTTTGGTTGGACAACACATTTTCACAAAAACAGGGCTCTATGGACTTTAAAAGTTGAAAAATTTTTATCTTCCAATTGGCTTAAGCTTATTGGTAAGAGTAATTCGCTAATGTGAAGCCAGAATATCATGTTTTTGGAAAAATAAACATGGACATCTTTATGCTGGACGTTTTTTTTACTTAAAGGAGGAATGACCTTTCTCCTTAACCACAAAAAAGATTGGGCTAAATAAGATACCATTGCAAAGCTTGAATTTCAAGGAATGTCATAAAAGAGTTGAATTTTTAAAAAAATAAATAACAAGGACATCTTTTTGCTGGACAAAGCATTTTCACCAAACGGAAGGACCCTTCTCCTCAACCACAAAACGGATTGGGCTAAATAAGGTATCATTGCAAAGCTTACAGTCTGCAGAATGTCATAAATGGGTTAAAAATTTAAAAAAAATAATATGGACATCTTTATATTGGGCAACATATTTTTACCAAAGATGGAAGAACCTTCCTCCCCAACCACAGAAAAAATTAGGATAAATGAGATATGGGAAACCTTATAGTTCAGGGAACATCATAAGGTGGTTGCAATTAGTAAAAAAATTAGCATGGACATCTTTATGCTGGACAACATATTTTCACCAAAAGAGGAAAAGACCCTTCTCCCCAACTAAAATTAGAGTGGGTAACTGTGGTATCACTGTAAAGCTTACAGTCACGCGAATGGCAGAAAAGGGTTGAATTTTGAAAAAAAATTACATGAATATAAAAAATGCGGGAAAAATTATTTGTCAGCCGTATGGCTAACACGGGCTACTTGTCCCTTAAAATTTGCGAACTTCCCGCACAGTCCTGCCCTGAAATTTAGAAAGTCTAAAAACCTTCCTCTTCCAAATTCGGGAAGCTGCCCTGTTTATGACAGTAAGTGTATGAGAACTTAGATCGTTAGGGTGCACAAGAGGGTTTTGCATTACGACAACTCCCTCTTTCCCTCTAAAATTTTTACGGTGACTTCAACCATAGAACTACAGAACTAATACCAAATTTTTTTAATATTATAGTTTAGATATAAAAATATGCCTAATTTCAGTTATTGTTTTTTGCTAAAAAATGCATTATTAGGTCAGTTGCATTCTGGATACAATACAATACAGTGTATACTTGCTGATGTATGTGTCTGTCTTTAGACTAAATAATAAAAAAAATCTTGTTTGTTAGAAAACAATAAGACCTAAAAAGTTTTGCAAAAATATTGGCGTGGCAGAGGGTACTTCATAAATATATAAAAAATCGTGTTTTTTTTTAATTATTGCCATTAAACTTTTTAGAAGACTAACAACTGGAGAGTTCGTTAAAGCTAAACAAATTAGCAGAGAAGAGTTGGTAAAAAAACTTCAGGGGTTGAAGGAACAAAGATTAAACGACAACAGACCGGTAATTTTTTTTTTATTATAACGTAAAGTTTATATTATGGGAAAGCAAAGTTTTAGTCAAATGTAGCAAGTACAGTAATTTTTAGCAATACAATATTCATTGTTACTAAAATTAGTAAGAATTGTGTCATCTGGTAATGCTAAACTTTGAAATAGCTCCTGCCCAAACATTTATCGTCTTTTTTTATAGATAATTCTTTAAACTAAAAAAGCAAAAGTGACCCCAAACTCTTTTATTGAGTCTCATTTGATTTTTTGTGCCCTTTAGCATAGAACTGTAGTAAAAATTTTTCCTAATATCCTAAAAACCATAAATATTTTTTTGTTTAGTTTTTTAACCATTTGTTTAATTCTTGTACAATGCTCTCCATTAGTTTAAATAAAAACTTGGAAATATTTGAAAAATAATGTTGAAAATAATATAACTACGACAGACACAAGAGCGTAGCCAGGGGGTTTATGGGGGTTGTAACCCCCCCCCTTTGGGTTTGCGGAGGTAAAAATTTGGGGGTCCTAAGAGAACAATTTTAAAAATTTTTCTCGCGCTTCGCTCCACTCAACGCTGGACATTTATATACATTTTTTCAACTTTTAAGTGATATTTCTAATGAATTTCAAAGACAATTTTTGTAATTTTTTTCGTGCTGTTGCACAATTTTTAATGTTATATCTTTTTAAACCTAAAATTTTTCAAGTTTAACTTAAAAAAACAGTGCAAATAACAGCAAAAAGAATCACTTAGCGCGAAGCGCAAAAATTTTACCCTTTTTTAATGTCTTTTTTATGGTATTTTTAAAATTTGGAGTACAACCCCATACAACCCCCCCCCCTTTCGAAAAATTTGTATGGAGTGCAACCTCCCCCCCTTTCCGAAATCCTGGCTATGCCTCTGGACACACATTCACAATTAGTATAAAATCAAAGTGACTCCGACTCATTCGTGTGTTAAAAGACAAAAAGGTTCAGGTTACATTTTATTTTTGTGAGGATTAATCCGACTCATGTGATTTGTTTAGGTGTGCAGCGTGGCGCCACAGCAACAGGCGAAAAGCGTCGCCCCGGTTTATCCGGTGGTTCAACAACAGGAGACGAACCCCGCGGGAACTGGAAGCGGTCAGGGTCAACCGACTTCCACCGTCTACCTTCAACCCGCGGCGGGACAAAATCAACCGGTAGGCGCGGGTTTTATGACAATTTAAAAGTTGTATGGTGAGTGATTTGCATTCAGCCACCGGATGTAGTTTTTACCATACGTAAAATTATGAATAGCTGGATGAATCCACACATGGGCGTAGCCAGGATTTCAGAAAGGTGGGTCCAACTCTAAACAAAATTTCCGAAAAGGGAGGGGGTCCAGGGGGGTCCAAATGCTAAACGTTATAAAAGCTCTAAAAAAATTTTGTCGCGCTTCGCGCGGAGTGTTTATTGCCTTGTTTATGTCACATACTTATTTTCCTATTATTAAATAAAAATGAGCCTATAAAACCAATAAAAAAATTTTTACAAACAATTTGATACCTTGAAATTTTCAATTTTCTAAATCTTAACAACTGAAAAAAGAGTACATTGAATTACAGCTGAGCAATGCAAAGTGCGAGAAAATGTTTTTAAAATTAATTCTTCGAACCTCTAAATTTTTAATCCCGCTATATAACAATCTAAAGAAGGGGGTCCATTGTGCGTGGTCGTATTAAGATTACAAAACAAAGTAACACAAATTTGAAAGTAAAGACAAATTAAAACATTGAAAATAAGGTGGGTATCAAGATTAGAAAACAAACTAACACAAATTTGGAAGTGAAAACTATATAATTAATCAAGCAAAGCGCGAGAAAAAATTTAAAAATTGGCTCTTCTAAACCCCAAAATTTTTATCCTTGGTGACCCATAAGGGGGTCTAACCCCAAATTTTTCCCTTTGCCGACCCAACGGGGGGTCTACTAGACCCCCCCCCTGGCTACACGCCCATGGATCCACATACTGATTTTGATTTATTCAGTAAATTTATTGGCCGAATATAAGTCAGTTCCTAAATGTGTTTCTTTGGTATTTTTTAATAACTTTTTTCTTTTACCACAAAAAATTTTTAAAAAAAATAAATGTTTTTTTAATGATGGAGTTTTAAGTTTTTTTAATTGTGTTAAACGTTGATATTATAAGCTTCAATGGGCAACATGACACACTAAGCAGACCTGTGCACGGTCTGGAAATGCCCCGATTTATTGGAGGATTTGCCCTCTTCCCGTTTTATTGCCCTCCCCCTCCCAAAAATGAAAAATTACCCAAAAATTATGGCGCCATTTTTTCTATTATGACTCCATCATCGCGAAATTTTTGCAGTTTTTAGCCTATTTCAATGCCTTTTAAGCCATTTTAAACTTATTTTTGCCTTATTTTCTCATTTTTTTTTTTTCCCTCCCTTTTCCCCCCCTTTCTTCCTCCCCCCCCCCCCCCCCCCCCTCCCCAAAAAGGCCCCCGCCCCCATTGGCCCCCCACCAAAAAAATGCCATTGAGCCACCAGGACTGTGCTGACCTTCGGGCAGCACCTAACGGGCCTACAGGTTCCACTACCACCTAAACCTGGTTGCTGGATCTTTTCTTTTATAGAAATGTGTCCAGCGTGGCATGGCTAGAGTGTTTGTTGTTGTACGTCGGCCACACATGGTAGTTTTCCATCTAGCAAACCAGTGGACAAATACAGCGCTATTGTGTGTGGAGTTTGTAGCACTGGCCTTGCAGGAACACCTATACTGACCATGTACGACGTTAAATAGTAAGATCAATATTAGGCGCGACTTAAAAAATCCTTTAGACAAAGACCTCGGAATGGGTGAACACTGCATGTAGTGAACACTCTAGCGGTAAGGGTTGCCAACATCGTTATTAATGTTGGACGAAGAGTCTTAACCATAGGGATTAAACATTTTCGCCCCTCCTGGCTTGTCTTAGCGCCTGCCCTTTGCATAATCTGCAAAGGGAAGATAAGTTTCAGGTTATTCAACAACAACAACAACCCAAATAAAACCCGGGGGGTGGGGCAATTTTCTTACGGATTTACATACCTGTGCACTGACTGGAAATGACACCCGTTCATTAGTATATGTGCCCTTCCCCTTTATTATTTTTTCATTTGTGAACGGGTACCTTTGCCAAATTTTTGCTAAATTTAAGCGATTTTAGACCTATTTTTACTTAAATTTGTGACGACCCAAGGTAGAAGCGAAAATAATCAGGCACTGAAAAGTTTAGACAGCCAAATTTATTGAAAAGGTCGATACAGGAATTGAACCCATAACCTCCAAAGTCGACTCTGGCGTGCTATCCATTACACCATAGGCTGGACAAAGAAAGGGGAAAGATAATCGCCTTTTATTAACGCTTGTACTTTGAGTTTTCACGGAAGGGACACATGCGCGGTATGTGTCACAAATTGCAGTTTTTGCCTTTTCTCTCCCTTTTCGCGGGTTTTCCTGCGTGTCTACAGTTATCAACAATTGTCCCCCTGAGCGTGGGTACCCTGTGTTGGAAATGTTCCCCTCTCGTTTAACCTCAGAGTACAGTGCACAGGTCTGTATAATATAATATAGACACTTTTCTTGTTTTATATCTTCATTTCTCACTTCTGTATTATAGTAATGTATTTTTTTAATTTAATGTTAAATTAAATTGTCTACATTTGGCAGGTGGCAATAATTACAAATCAGCGGAATCCCGAAGCGAAACCGCAGCACCTGATCATCCAACCGCCGGCATCCCAGGGCTCCGCCAACACCATCCTACTGGCGCCGGGGAGTCAGCCCATGTTCTCTGTACCCCACGGCCAGACCGTGGTCATACAGACGGGTTCCGGACCCTCCGCTCAGTCTCAAATCCAGCAGCCAACCACGTTCCAGGTACCTAGCTTTTGTCAATTTGCTTGCTTGTCTGTTCGCTTGACTATCACTCAACCTGACAGAAAAATAAGCAAAATATTATTTGTACTTTTATTATTAAGTATTTATAAGACACTGTATATTGGTACAGGTTTCTAGGTTAGTGTAATTCCTCGCCCTATTTATAGAGTTGGAGCCTCAGCAAGATACCACTGCTTCAAAATAGGCTGGTCTCAAGCCCAGATAAAAGTATGTGAGTTGGTCTGGCTGAAGCGGCCTTTCCAGAAACTTGCTTTCACTGTGGGACACAATATGACAGATTTTTCTGTCATATCTGTCCAATCTGCCCCAATTGTTGACACTGTCAGCTTTTGGACAATCTTGGCAGTGCCAAAGAGTTTGTCACTGTTAGCTTAATATTTTTATGGTTTTTGTATGTATTTGTTATTTCCTGCAGTTAGTAAAGGTTTAATGTTTTTCACCCTATTCCAATTCCTAAATTTTAATTTTAGCTAAGTTTATAAGTAACAGCTTTTGCGTATCATATTTACTAAATTTGGGTTGTTTTTTATCGATTTGTATTAACTAGTATTTAATTTTTGTGTGTTCTTTCTTTTATTTTATACTACCACTGGCTTTTCTAAGTGCTACTCTATTTAATTTATTCCCTGCTTCCTTTCTGTTTGGTTCAAACTGCTCAAAGTCTTCTTCTCTATGATCAACGAATTATGCCACATGCCAAGCTGTTTGACATGGAATGACCTGGAAATATTGTAAAATTTAGTTTTAAACATACATGGTACGTTTTGGTAAGATTTTATTTATCTTGTTCATAAATTAGTTAATGCAATAAACTAATCAATTTAATAACAACTTTACTAATATAATTAACTTTCATGTTAACTGTCCCTAACTAACCAATTCTGTTCTGCTTCGTTATCCTAGGTTTAGCTGGTTAGCTGTTTTTGTTCTTTCTGGTTTTTATTTAAATTTGTTGTAGTTATGGTTATGTTAGGCTAAGGTGTTCTCTCTTTGGCACTGTCGAGGTTGTGCACCCGATAAGAGCGCCATAGGTTCTAGGCGGTGCGGTAGTAGCATATTATCTATCTATCTATATTTTATGTTATTAGTTAGTATTATCGAAAGTGCGATAATACTACATTTCCCACGGAGTCCCAAATCCAGCAGCCAACCACGTTCCAAGTTATTTAATGCTCGTTTACTTGCTTGTCTGTTCGTTTGTCTATCACCGCACTTAACCTGACAGGAAAATAAGCAAAATATTTTTTGTATAGTTTTATTATTATTATTTTATTATTAGTAGTATAATGAAACGAACTGTATTTAATGACTACATGTTTTAAGAAAAATAAAAATAACTTACAATAAAGGTATAAAACTGAAAAGTAATATTTAGGTATTCTCCCAACCACAGTATGTAATAGCGCCGCAGCCGACTGCGTCCACCGTTGCCTCCGCCGCTGCAACCAGCCAATCAGCGACGACCTTTACTCCATCTTCTATTGGTGGAGAATTGGCCCCGTCCACTACAGTTGTACCGCCTAATACGGTGTACGTGCAGTCACGTGACCAGCAGTGTGAAGGCTCCGTTCCCGGGACTTCCGGGAGCAATTAGAACACAATCTGTCTATGTGCAATTACGTGATCAACAGATTGAAGGGTCCGCCCTCTGACACTTTCGAGACCGCTTACTTAAGTTCTGAAACATTAAAGTGATCGGTAATTAGCGGAGTTTTGTTTCTCTCTTAGATTTTCGGATTGAAACTTACGTGGAATGATGTGGAGAAAATTCGTGGACATCAGTGAGCCGTTTGTGCTGGGAAACAAAATTTATTTTTCTCGTTGTTTTAATTTTGATTTTCGAACAATTCCATATTAGAAGGCTGGGAACTGCTAATCGTTAAAACCGAAAACTGTTGTATTAACTTATAATTTGGGATGATTTCGTTCGTTAAAACTATAAACAACTTTTAATTAGGTCTTTTTGTTTTCGTTCATGGCAAAGTTGGTGGGTTCTGGTACATTTACTACTACCAATCAGCCTATGTAGCCTATCAATGAGATTTCTTTGGCTTCAAATTTTCATTTAGTTGTTGTTGTTGTTGCATGGCCTGAGACAACCCCTTGTCTAAATTTGTTTTCGGCTGCAATTAATTCCTGAAAAATATTAAAAAGGCTAACTTAAAAATTTCGCTTTCGTAGCATGCCTACAAAAATCCAGAAAACTATCTATTTTCTATGTAATTAAGTACCAAAAATTAAAATTCCTAACCGTCAATCATTAATATTTTTAACAGGCTAAATTTTTACGTTTTGCTTTTTTTGTTTGAAAATGAAAATTAGGAGTTACAACTTTAAAACTTGCATTCTTGACTAGTTCCCTGTGTGTATGATTAATTTAAAAATATTCCGAATAGGACTACTGTTGTTGGAAACTATTAATCGTGAATGGTAGGGACTGAATTGTTCAGACAGTGTTAAATATTTCGACTAATAGCGATTGATGAATAAGTTTTGTGGGGCATTTTTTTTTGGGGGGGGACTGGTTTGTTTTGGCAAAGTGTTAATTTTTTTTGATTTACAATCTCATCTCAGGTAAACTATTTGCAGACTTGTGCTCGCCCCCCCCCCCCGGGGTTTTATTGGGGGGCGATTCCAAAATGGGGGGCACAGGGGGGCAACTTTTTTGAAACGGGGGGCAAGCAGGGGAGAAAGAAAAAAAGAAGGGAAAAGAGAAAAAAGATTCAAAAAAAGCGAAAACAAGGTAAAAATAGGTCTAAAATGGCTTAAAATACATTTGAATAGGCTAAAACTGCAAAAAATTCACGATAATGGCGTCATCATAGGTCAAAAATGGCGTCATAATTTTAGGGTACTTTTTCATTTTTTGGCGGGGGGGGGGCAAATCCTCCAATAAAGCACAGGTCCAGACCGTGCACAGGTCTGTATTTGCGTTTATCTAGAACAGTATATCTACAACTGTTTACTACCTACTAAATGATTTTATTTACAGTTCCTTGATTTACTGAGTATAGCTAAACAAACTGGCGATGGCCGCAATTATTGCCGTCTGAAATTGTGTCATTTACCCTACATTTGAAATATAATAGATAAATAAAAAATTTATGGATTAATAATATTTTAAATTGCACCAAAAATTTACTTTTGCCTCTCTATTAAACACCAAACTACTTTTTTCCTGATATTCAATTATGTTAAGCGTACGCGGTTTTACGTCGCAGCTGCCACCTAATGGGGTTGAGCCTAATAAAGGGGTATGTGCCACGTAATAAGGTTAAGTGTAATAATGGGGTATGTACGATGTAATAGGGTTGAGCCTAATAATGGGGTATGTGCCACGTAATGGGGTGTGTGCCACGTAATAGGGTTGAGCCTAATAATGGGGTATGTAAGGCACAAAATTGCCAAATTTTTCCTACTTGTGTGATATATAAATCATTGCTTTGCGTTAGTGTGTTATCGTGGCGTTGTATTTTTTGTTTCTTTTGAATGTAAATCGTCAATGCATATTAGCATGAGACATTTTTAATTTAGGACAGTCTTAAGTTTTTTCCGACAGCATTTTAAGTATAAAAACTAAAAAATTTCCAATACCACACCTTGAAAATATTTTAAGACCCGATTTTTACTTTTTAAATAATTCAAAACATTATGGCCTGAAAATCTAAACTTCACACTTAAAAAAAATCTTCTGACGTTTCACGCAATATAACATAATAAATATATTCTGAGTCCAAAATTAAGTTTATTTTCCTGCCTCATTTTGTTTTATTCAAAATGTTGTTTGGTAATTTAATAACATCTTTTCTACGTTTTAATTTTAGGCACTGATTTTTATTTTCGTCCGTTTTCTTAATTTTTTGATTATCAATAACGCGATAGGAAACAGTATGTTTTTGACTACAAGTATCAACTTATGGTTTCTGTGATGCTTTTAATTTAAAAAAAAAACCTGCCTGAAATACGTGTGTTTTATTTTAGTGTATAATAATGATGCTTTAAATTGATGTGTGGAGTACGTACTGCTATATTAACAATTTGTTATTACTATTTTATTATAATATTCTTTTGTTAATTCTAAATAGCTGTAATATTGGATAATAATAGTAACTGAATTCTTTTGAAAGCGTTTATTAATATTTCTACACAGAAACAAAAAAAGCGCAAAAACAAAGTGTTGAATTAGGTGAATTTGGGTCTCAAAATAATGTTTTTTTAAAATATTAGTCTTTTCGCAATGTAATCGGAATTCCTATCATACTCGTAGCGGAGCTCCGGAGCTCCGCCCTATTTTTGTACTAACTTCATGAATAATTCAAGAGCATAATGCCATAGATTATGTTGTCAAAATTTTTTGTAAATTCAATTTTTTTAAAAATTATTTAAAACGGTAGAAATAATCCAAAAATTTCAGATAAAATTAACTTTGAATCTATTTTAAGCTTAAATAAACTTAAAATCGCTCATTTAAGGGGCGGAGCTCCGAAGCTGTATCCGCTTTAAATTGCCGGAGCTCTGGAACATCTATCGGAGGGTAGGCAAATCACTAGTAAATACATTTTTGAAAGTTGTGACCAGGGACGTAACCAGGGGTGGGGGGGGGCCGCACCCCCCCCCAAACGGTCGGATAGGTGGAAAAATAAGGATAGTGGTTGGCGGGGGGGAGGCCACCCCTCCTAAGTGGTCGCCAGATAGTAAAATTTGGGGGTTTTCAGATGCTAAAAACTCAAAATTTTCTAGCGCCTCGCTTATCGCTCGGCGCCAAACTATAAAATAATCTTAGTAGCACAATTGACCCCCAAAAAGCAAAAAAATTTTCCAAATTTTTCCTGGAACGCGTTCCAGGTACAATGCAGGTGTTTAATAGGATAGTAATTAAATTATGAAAAGATGCCAAAACACCTTTTATGTTTTACACCCATTCTTAGGACCAAAAGTCCAGATTTCAACTGAAATACAATTATTTGGAGCTGATCAGCAACATTTCATCACAATGCTTTTAATTATTAATTTAAGAATGATTTAGTACAATAAATAGATTACAAAAATATCAGTAATATAAAAATAAAAACTGTTTACCGCATTTAAACATAATTACATATTTTCCATTGTTAAAATTTCGCCAAAATCAAAAATACAATATTTTATTAAGACATAAATATAAAATATACAAAATAGTGTCAAAATAAAACATACAAAATATTAATACAATTTACAGTTATATAAAAAGATTATTGCCACCTTGTTGTTTAATTATTTAGCTTAAAATTTTTTTAGATTATTAAATTTTTTGTAATTGTATTTTTTATTAAGACATCAATAAAATTGTACAAAATATTGTCAAAATAAAACGTACAAAATAGAGTTACAATTTACAGTTATGTTAAAAGCTTGTTATTATCTTGTAGTTCAAGTATGTAACTATAAAAATTTTTTTAGATTAATTAATTTTTCGCTTTTGGAGTATTTTCTGCTGACGACGCGCAACTATTTTACTTATTTGTCCATAACACGTCCAGAGAAGCGCAGAAACTTGTAACTTTTGTTTTTGGTTATATATTATTATACTCTTTCTAATTATTTTGGCCGTCTGTGTATTTTTATTTTTTATCAATTATTTTTAATTTATTTTTAAGCTTAAAGGTGTAAATATTATTTTTCTGGGTTTTTCCAAAAAATTTTCGTTCTTTTTGCTCTAAATTTTTTTGTTTTTGCTATTTAAACAAAACGTAGAAAATAGTGTCAAAAAAACGTACAAAATAAAGCTGTTTTAAAAACTTGTTGTTATCTTGTAGTCCAAGTATGTAGCTTAAAAGTTTTTTGATTAATTAATTTTTCGCAAGTTCTTAACTACAAATTATTAAAATTATAAAGAATATAGGAAAAAACGGTGAGGGAAAGGGGGAACCCTTATGTATGCAATGATAACAAAAAATAGGAATTTACCTGACACACATAAATTAAAATTTTTTTACCGTAACTCTGTGCTGTAGACAAATTAAACCTGGCATGTAAAAGGGGTTTTGGCACTATATTTTGGCTTTTTTTCAGATTTCCTGTCTAATATTGATTTTTTCACGTATTAAAAAACAAAACCTAACAAAAAGAGTGTTGCTGTACATCCAAGGTGACAAAAAAACTCAAATTACTCGATGTTGAGATAAACAATCCTAAATAATCATTTTAAACCGTATTTAAGAATATTTTTGGCTAAAATTCGTTTTGATGTATGCATTGTGCGTAAGTGTGAACAGATACTCTAATGCATTGTGCATCGTGCATTGTGCGTAAGTGTGATCGGGCCTTTAGTAGTTTGAATCTCATACCAGCGTTAAATTTTTTGGAATGCCTTGAAAATATATTTTTAGAGTTTTTAATGATATCTAAGATTTGGATCGAAATATCTTTTTTTCCAAAATTGTCTAATATCTTAATTATTTTCAATGTTTAATTTTTGAATTTGTGATTAAAAAGCGAATCTTTCCAATTTTGCAACAAATATATACAAAAACTACAACACTACTGTAAATTTATTTGACAACTGGGTCTGGGTGCACCGTGCACGACTAACTTACTATAATAACTAGCAATAAATATTCTTAATCTTTTAGTACCATGATGCTTTGCATTTCTTTCCCGTAGTCAATCCGAAAGAACTCATGTTTTTATGGGGCAGCGAGAGAACGGGTTATTTCCACTTGTATCTGGTAACAGCCAAACTTCAAACAAGCGCCGACTTAAACAATGGTAAAATAAAATAATTTTCTGGGGTTTTTCATTGTGTGAGTGAGTCAAATTTTAGTTTAGACAAAAAATAAGTTAAAAATTAAAATGGAATTAGTCAAACTAATAGTGGGATTATTAATGTGAAAAAAAATAACAAATATTTAAGTGCGTATATTTCACGTCGCGAACAAAACAGTCACTTTGTGCAAAATTTATAAAAAATAAAAATTAAAGACGTACACAGGCTTGTGCACGGTCTGAAAATGCCCCCCCCCCCCGTTTTATTGGAGGATTTGCCCCCCCCCCCCCCCCGCCAAAAAATGAAAAACTACCCTAAACATAGGCAGCCAGTTTTGACCTATGATGCCGCCATCCTCGCGCATTTTGTGCAGATTTTAGCCTACTTTAATGTAATTTAAGCCAATTTAGACCTCTTTGTACCTGATTACCGCTTTTTTTGTCCCTTTTTTCCCTTTTTCCTTCTTTTTTTGTCTTTTTTTCACCTTATTTTCTCTTTTTGTTCTTTCCCCCCTGCTTGCTCCCCCCCTCCGTTTTATTGCCCCCCCCGTTTCAAAAAAAGTTGCCCCCCGTGCCCCCATTTTGAAATTGCCCCTCCCGTTTCAACCCCGGGGGGGGGCAGTGCACAGGTCTGCGTACACTGATACATATATTTGTATCTAGCTACGCAGTCACTGTAATTTTGTTTATTTATAATTAATACAAAACAATTTGCTTGTTTGGGTGTGCAAAAGTGAATCACGGTTTAAACTACATATTAGGCTTCAACTGTACTGGCTTTAAAAATTCACTGTAATAAAAGAATTGGTGCGATTCCACGTTCATAAAAAAATATTTGGACTAATACAGACCTGTGCACTGCCACCGGGGGATTTTATTGGGGGGAATTCCAAAATAGAGGGCACGGGGTACAATTTTTTAAAACGTGGGACAATAAACAAAGAGGCAAGCAGGGAAAAACGACAAAAAAGGAGGAAAAAACTGAAGAAAAAAAAAGAAAAAAAGGGACAAAAAAAGCTAAATTTAAATAAAAATAGGTCTAAAATGGCTTAAAATGCATTAAAATAGGCTAAAAACTGCAAAATTTTTCGCGATGATGGCGTCATAATAGGTCAAAAATGGCGCTTTAATTTTGGTTTTTTTTATATTTTTTGGCGGAAGAGGGGGGCAGTCGCTAATATTCTGGGGGGGGGGCATTTCCAGATCGTGCACTGGTCTGACTAATAGGATATAATTTGCATGGAAAAATTGTTTTAAGCTCTTAAAAAGGTGACGTGCAAAATCCCCATAAAAGTAGTGTAAAATCCCCATGGCCAAATTCCCCATAAAGTAGTGCAAATTCCCCATAAAGTAGTGCAAATTCCCCATAACAATCAAAAATGCGTTTGCAAACTAAATTGTGTTAAAAAAACTAAATTTTAATTATAAAAGCATAAAAAATGTTTTAATTTTTTCCTAAGCCTAAGCAAAGCCCTAAAATCAAGCTAACTTTACCATGATAAAGTTTTGTTGTATTTTTAAGTGTTAAAATTTTAAGGAAATGCTGCAAACGCATTATATTTATGGGGAATTTACACCATTTTATGGAGAATTTGCACTGTTTCATGGGCAATTTACACCACCTTATGGGGATTTTGTAACGTTTATGGGGATTTTGGCCTATGGGGAATTCGTCCATGGGGATTTTATACGGACCCCTTAAAAATACTTCGTCCAAACTGTACTAAGAACAAAATAGCAAAAGTTTAGTTTTGCGTGGTTTGCGAAACAATTTTTTCTAAATTTTAAAAAGGTTTAATACTTCTATGTGGATGAAAATGCAAAAAGCACGAAAAAATCTTCCAAAAAGTTTAAACTCATTCAAAATTGAACTTTTGGTTTTTTCTTCGTGACCGATTGAACGATAATCATACATGGGCAAGTTGTTCCGGAGTGGGGGGGGGAGGATTAAAATCCAAGAAACGCATTTTACCCATATCGTTTTTTTTCTGGAGTGCATTTTACCCATATCGTTTTTCGATTTTGAAGGAAAAATAAGTAAAAAAAGGCTAATTTTAGGTCAAAAAGCCCTTTTTATTGCATTTTTGAGCTTTTTATTGCTAAACATTCATGTTGACCTCAAAACTTAAATTTAGAGGCAGTTAGAAGTCATTTTAAAGACATTTTTTCTTCATTTTTCCAAAATTGGGCGGGGGTTAACCTTTTTACCTGCCCCCACTTTTGAGTGGGGGGTGATTAAACCCTCCATCTCAGAATTTGGGGGGTTAACACCCCCCCACAACCATAGGTGGGCAGCCTCCCAGGTTTTGGGGGTATACCCGACCCCCAAATTTGGGGGCCAGTGTCCCGAAATTTTTTTTTAGGTATACCTCAAATACCCCATTTTTAGCGTTTTTAGTACTGGGATCCCCCAAATTTTAGGGGGGTGTCCGGGGTACCCAAATTTTAGAAAGGGGGGTGTCGGTTATAGTCGGGCATTCGGGAGGTATAACCCCCCCAACCCTCCCCCCCTGCCCAGCTGGCCCCAGCCCCCCTCCCCCATGCCCATGTATGACGATTATCCAGTCATCTTATAATGTATTTGTATATTTAAGAACATTTTTGTCTTTTAATAAGCTGCAAAACTATATCTTCCGACAGCAATGCGTCTCCAGATATAAGTTTAAAAAAAGTTTATTTATTTTGTATAAAGCAGGATACGCAAGGCCGATTTTATTAGCACTAACTAACTGCGCGACCAAATACTAAAGATAACAATATTAACAAGCAATATTATCACCACAATCCAGCGTGTCTCAGTCGGGACTCGATCCAGGGACATTTAGTATGCAAGACGCAAGATCTGCCACTGCGTGGCACAAGTGTGGTTGTGGGGTGGTTTTTAGAACGCCATTTCCAAAACCCCTTTTTACAAATCATTTCTATTTTTTTGTTTTTTGGTTTGGGAAAAATAATTTATAAATTAGTAGTGTGTGACAAAACGCAGGTCAAGCTGCTAAAGCTCCACTCGCGATTTACGAGAAAATCTACTTTTTTTAGGATATACCCTAGCAATATTTAATTGATACTGATGTTGATAGTGGTGTTTAGTTGTGCTAGAGCTTATTAATTGGCCTTGTGTATTAAAGCTTTAAGTAAAATAAACAATGTTTAAAGTTTCTATTAGTTTCAGGCAATAATTGGGTCTTGGCCGACCGCACAGAACTTTCGCTTACGAGCGGACACTGGATGGCCCTCAGGAATTCTACCGTAAGTTTCATAGGAATTCTACCACAAGTTTTATTGTAGTGCAAAATGAGTCATTATAAAATCAACTTGACTGTGACTCTGTTCATTTACATAGGTGGGCAGCCTCCCTGGATTTCGGGGTGGGGCGGGTGGGTATACCCGACCCCTGAAATTTGGGGGGGGGGGTCCCAAAATTTTTTCTGGGGCATACCTCAAAAACCCCATTTTTTAGCGTTTTTAGTACTGGGACCCCCCAAGTTTTAGGGGGGGGGGCCGGCTGGGGTCCCCCAAATTTTAGGGGGGTGTCAGATATAATCGGCATTTTCGGGGGGTATAACCCCCCAACTCCCTCCCCTGCCCACCTATGGGCCTTAAGTTTCCTGGTCTTTTAACGAACATATATAACTGACAGTGGAAAATGGATTGATAATCACTATTATGTAATTTGACGAATTGTGCGGTCGATCATGACATATATGCAAATTCGAAGATAATCTTAACGGCCACCGGTTACAAGACAAGACCTGAACTAGTTTTATGTTAAGGGCGAGATATAATATCTCAAATGTTTGATTCAGCGGCGTACAATGTATACACAAGCTCTATAGGGAAATTACATCTGGCTGACCTAAATAAATTGCAGTATTAAATTAACTTTTCAACAACAAAGTAATATAAAATTTTGAGCAAAAACGGTTAAATATTAAGGATTAACAAACAAAATAAAGAGAGTAGTGTGGTTGTGTTCAAGATTTGTCTGAAAATTTTATTTATTATGAACATAAACGCTTGATTTCTTCGATTTGACTAAAATTTAGGACTATTTCAGATGCTCGTAAGTCGCCTTTTTGTCTGATGAACTTTTTTTACGGTTTTTTTTGTTTTTTTTGTTCTTCTGGCTAATTCACCTCTTCTACAAAGCTTTTTCGTTCAAATTTACGGGCGCAGACACGTTATATAAACCGAAAATTATGGTTATAAATGGCCTATAACTAACTTCTGGCGTACTTTTCTTCAACTTGGTCTCGGATCTTTGACTATAATCCTAATCGCTTGTCTCCCTTCGGCCCTTTTGACTGAACTTTGCTCATCTTTGCGGATGCCTGCTTAGATATGAATACAGTTTTGAGGAACTTCTAGTAAACTATTTATTTTTGACGCCATGCCTTCGGAGTCCGATGACTCAAATTCTACAATAATCGATACTTCAGCGTCTGGCTTCTGTGCAGTGTGTGGCAAATCGGCTAATGATCTTCATGCATTGCATATTTAATGCTACAACTGCGAAGATCTCTATCACTTTAAATGCATAGGATTCACAAATTTTAAACCTAATGCATCGACAAAACAATTACTTGATTTACCTGGCCACCAAGTTTGTTATCACTGCTCTAAGCCAAAATGCTCTTACCACTTTGCCGAATGTCACCTAGAAAGCTGTCTAATTGCTTGGAAAGCGCTACTACTACTACTTACGATCTTTCGGATGAGTTTGCTCAAAACGGGTTGGTAATCGCCCAATTGAAATCTAACTATCAGAAGGATATTCCCTCTATCATCCAAAAGCTGGAAACATTGTCGTCTACTATCAAATCAATGCTTCCAAATCCAATACCTCAGAACTCCTATGCGGCTGCGGTCAAAAAGGGGATTCCTGCTTCTCAGGCCCCTGTTTACTATGCCGTCAAGGAAGTTTTGAGCGAAAAAGAAATCAAATCGCAGATTATTTTGTCGAATTTTCAAAAACTCGCCAGGAGTCTGTAAACGACCTACTTTCCAGCCTTAAAAGTTTTTTTAGTGATTTAGGGCTTGAGGACCACCAGTGGCGTGCCCAGGATTTCATTTGGGGGGGGGGGTAAATACTTACCCTGAAGGGGGGTCTGGGGGGCGGCAGCCAACCAGATTTGGGGGGTCTGGGGGCGAGAGCCCCCCCAGCGAAGTCGAGGGGCCCCTTGTCAGTGGGGTCCGGGGGCAGAATACCTCCCAGTGGAAAAAATTTTTTAATTTAAGGCGCTAAAATACACTGGAAAATTTAATTCCAGATGATAGTTATTATAAAACTTAAGGTTTTTTCCCCTATACATTTAAAACATGTGTTCAAAACATTAATAAAAGGATAACAGTGTTTATAGTAGTTTTATTAAACATGTATGCCTTAACTATTAAAGGGGATAATCGATTTGAAACAAAAAACTAAGATAAATTGTCAATTTAAACTACCCGCGTAGCGGGGAAATTTTGGTTTTTTGACTATTAATATGCTTTTGGAAGGCATCAGTAAAGTTTCTGTATTAATATTAAAGAAAAAATTTTTTCTCTCCCAAAATTTAAAAAAAACGTAAAGGTCCCTCCTTACAAAAAAAAATCCGGCTTTGCCGGATTTCGGGGAGGGGGGTCGGCCGCCCCCCTCCCTGGGCACGCCACTGAGGACCACTGATAGTACGTAATGTCTGCCGAACGGTTGGGAAAAGTAGGTGAATCTGAAGAATCAAAAAAAACCGTTTAGTAAAAATAACAATGACTAATTTTTCAGGACAGAGATATATTTATGCTCGGAATCTTCTAAATCATTACAGAACTTTGTTCCAAGATTCCGATTTGTCACTAAGATCCAGTGGACTTTTTATGCGGGCTTCCATGCCCTTGAACGAAAGAAAGGAGCTAAGAACCTACCGAGAGATGCGCAAAGAAGCATTCTTAAAAACCTTCAAGCTAAAGAAAAATAGTATTTTCAATATAAGGTACTCTGTCAAAAGAAACCAAAAAGCTGATTACTACTACGGTAAATTCGAGCACAATTTAAACTACAATAAATGGGTCCAAGTTGAAAAAATGTATAATTTAAAATCTTAACGGGAGGGAAATCAAATTACTTAATATCAAAAGTAAAGGATAATTTTAGTTTTTTAAAATGTGTCTATGGAAACGTCCGTAGCATATTCAACTCTTCTTACTAAAATTCTCTTAATTTTTGTTTATCTCAAAAACATTATGACATATTGCTTTTCACTGAAACATGGCTGAAAAATAAAATATCCAATTCTCTGCTTAATGTTATACAATTTTTATAACATTTTTAGACACGATAGAACTGATAAAATTGGGGGAGGTGTTGCCATTATATGAAACGAGGTATTAAAGCTCGAGAGTTTACACCATACATGGGCACGGGGGGGGGTTGGGGGGGTTAACCCCCCCCCAAATTCTGAGAAGTGGGGTTTAACCCCCCACTCAGAAGTGGGGGGGGAGAAAAAGTTAACCCCCCCCCCAATTTTGGAAAAATGAAGAAAAAAAATGTCTTTAAAATGACTTCTAACTGCCTCCAAACTTAACTTTTGGGGTCAAAATGAATGTTTTAAGCAGTAAAAAGCTCAAAAATGCAATAAAAAGGGCTTTTTGACCTAAAATTAGTGTTTTTAACCTTTTTTTCCTTCAAAATCGAAAAACGATATGGGTAAAATGCACTCCAGAAAAAAAAACGATATGGGTATTTTGCGTTTCTCGGATTTTAACCCCCCCCCCCCCCTAATTTGGGGTTTAACCCCCCCACTCCGGACCAACTTGCCCATGTATGGTTTAAACTGCCTCAACGTTTTAAACCTCTCAAAATTATAGTGGTCGACTTAATTGGCAAGCAGCCTTCTAGAATTGCATATTTTTATCGTCCTCCTAACGCGACAAAAACTTTTTTGTAACGTCATTTCCTTAATTGCTAATACTAAAAATCCCGTGACAATATGTGGGGATTTTAACATTCGCGAAAAGTTTTGGGATGACACTGTTTATGAAAGTCAAATTTCTAAATCTTTAGGCATATCGTTAATGGAACAATCATTTAATCAATTAGTAAATAAGCCTTCTCGTGGGCCGAATTTTTTAGACCTCATTTTTTGTAACTCCAACACTCAGGTGTCAAACATCTTAATCACAGAGCTACTGTTTGATAGCGACCATGACAGTATTGAATTTATATATAATGGCCCTAGAGTCAATAAATTTAAATCATCTCAAAAATTTCGTGATTTCAAGCACGCTGATTGGGAAGCTATGATTAAATATGTTAATAATATTGATTTCATTGGTCTTTTTTAAAGTAGCGCAAAAGCTGAAAATCATTGGAATATTATTAAATCCGAAATTAATAAAGCTATTAAAATGTTTGTTCCATTAACACACAAATCCAATAATAAGAAACATATTTATCCTATGTATATCTTAAATATTCTTCTTAAAAAGCGAATATGGGAAAAACGCATGCATCCTGTAATTATAGCGGAACATAATAAACTAAATAAAAAAAGTTAAAACCGAAGTTAATAAATTTGTAGAAAAACAAGAAAATAAAATATTGTTAAGTAATGACAAACCCAGTCTGTATAAGTTTATCAAAAATCAAAAAAATAATAAAAATTCTGATCCAGCATTCCACCGTTAAAAGATTTAAATGGCGAACTAATAAGCGAACCTAATTTCCAGTGCTCAGTTTTAAACAAAATTTTTTCTAAGAATTTCACAGAAGATAACAAAACGTATCAAATTTTGCTTAAAAAAGTAGGGCCTGGTGTTTCTCTAAAGTCAATTAAATTTACACCTGAATTGGTATTTAAATGCCTTAAAAACAAAAAGGATGCTTTTACACCCTTTTTATACATGAATATGGCTTTTTATTCAATAAAATGTAGTATTATCGTATAAAAAGAACAATTATTAAAGTTATTATGGTTTAAAACTGTTTTGCTTTGGACATCGGACCCCACCTGACCCCCCTCTAGATTTCAAAATTTCGCACCCCGGGTCGACCCCCCCTAAAAAGCTAGGGGGGGGGGTCTGGACCCCCCTGGGACCCCCCTCCTAGAATTCAAAATTCTATTTACCCCGGGTAACCCCCCTAGCTTCCCCGACCTTGCTCACCTATGCTCATATCTAAAGATCAACATGGATTTTTACGCAGCCGCTCAACATGCTCCTTGCTACCTGAATCTTTTAATGACTGGACTAAAGCCATAGATGAACAAGGGGGGCGTAGGGTGGGGTCCACCCCCCTCTAATCTCGAAATTTTGGGCCCTCCCCCCTAGAAAAAAAATCTAGGGCCCCCCTTCCCCCGAAACTTTCGAATTTTTTACCCCTGACCCCCCTCTAGATTTTGAAATCTGCCCCCTCCTCTCTCGAGAAAAATTTAAGTACTTTTTTTATACTAAATTTTCTTCCAAAAACGTGAATTTTTAACACAAATTCATGTTTTTACACCCTTTTTATACTTAAATATCGTTTTTAATTCAATACAATGTAATATTATCTTATAAAAAACTATTATTAAACATTTAATGGTTTAAAAGTATTTTGTTTCAAAAATTGGACCCCACCTGACCCCCTCTCTAGGTTTCAAAATCTTCCACCCGTGATCGATTCCCCCCTAGAAAGCTTAGGGGGGTTCGACCCCCCCCGCCTAGATTTTAAAATGTCATTTACCCGGGGTAAACACCCCCCTAGCTTTTTGACCGTGTTCATTTATGACTAAAGCCATTGATAATAATTTAATAATAGATACAGTTTTTATTGATTTCAAGGCTTTTGACACGGTTTGTCATAATAAGCTAATATCTAAATAAGAATCTTATGGAATCACTGGTGATTTACTAAAATGGAATTCTCCTTTCTTACACAATCGTAAACAACAAGTAGTATTAGGTAATGCATGTTCCAACTATTCAACCGTCATAATCAGGGGTGCCCCAAGATTCAGTCCTTGGGCCTCTGCTGTTCCCTTTATTTATAAATGACTTACCGGATGAAGTAAATTGTGTCTCTTGCAAAATTTGCGGATGACGTATTGGTGACACTGGTGGGTCCTGCTATATTTTATTTTATTTATTATAGTTTAATAATTTCGCATTTAATTTAATTTCGCATTTAATAATAGTTACCATATAGCAACCAGTATTTTCTTTTACAGACAGTTAATCCGTAAAGTCGATAACTGGGTGCCTATAGAACCAACCAACCAACCAACCAAGTTATTTAGTGTCTGATCAAAAGATATTAGTAACAATGTACTCCAAATCACAGACCTGATTACGGACCCCCCCCCCCCGGGGTTAAAACGGGGGGGTGAAAATAGCGGAAGGGGCACAGGGGGCAACTTTTTTGAAACAGGGGGCAATAAAACGGGGGGCAAGCAGGGGAAAAGAAAAAAAAAAGAAGGGAAAAGGGAAAAAAGGGACAAAAAAGCGAAAATAAGGTAAAAATAGGTCTAAAATGGCTTAAAATACATTGAAATAGGCTAAAAACTGCAAAAAATTCGCGATGATGGCGTCATCATAGGTCAAAAATGGCGTCATAATTTTAGGGTACTTTTACATTTTTTGGCGGGGGGGGGCAAATCCTCCAATAAAGGGGGGGGGGGGCATTTCCAGACCGTGCACAGGTCTGAAATCAATATAAATAACGTAATGGCTTGGGCACATAAATGGCAACTTAAGATAGCAGAGAAAAAATGTAATATTATTTACATAGGTCATAATAACCCCATAATAACAACCAATTTTTTTAAACAATCTGAAAGTTTCTACGAGCAACGAAGCAAGAGATTTGGGTGTTTCACTGAGCTCCTGTCTAAAATCTTCTAAACACTGCAAACTTACTGCTAAAAAGCTTTAAATATTGTAAATGCCTTATTTAGATGGTTCCAAACAAACAATCTTAACGCTGTAATAACATCGTACAAAAGTTATGTACAGTACGTATTATTTTGGAATATTGTTCTCAGGTTTGGTCCCCTTATTTATACAAAGATATTGATATCATTGAGCATGTTCAAAGGTATTTTACAAGACGCTTATATCAAAGATGCAAGTTATTATCCAATGAAAGTTATCCTCAGCGGTTATCTAGACTAAAACTTGAGGTTCTTGAGAATCGCCGCATAAAATCTGATGTAAACATGTGTTACAAAATAATTAACAACTTAAGCGACTTAAAATTTAACGATTTTTATACTTGGGGAAATTTTCTTAGTAAAAACGACCATTTGCTTAAATTAAACTTGCCCAAAGTCTCTAAAGATTGTTTTCTTTTTACTCGCGAAGTGCAAAATATTGGAACTTTTTATCTAAAGACGTAGTTGAATCTAAAACACTAAACATTTTCAAAAATAAATTAGAAACTGTCGATTTTTGTACCTTTACTAAATTTAATAGACACATGTGAGCAGACTTCGGGCTCTCTGTGTTTTCTCCCTTTATTTACTTATAGTTAAATATGTTGCATTTTGCGCACAGTACTGTACATTATTCTTTTTTTTGTTCATTTATTTGTGTCTATTTTTTTCCCTTAATATCATAGTTTATGCGCTATACCTTTTGTGTCATATCTTTTACAGACCTGTGCACGGTCTGGAAATGCCCCCCCCCCATTTTATTGAAGGATTTGCCCCCCCGTTTTATTGCCCCTCCCCGCCAAAAAATGAAAAATTACCCTAAAATTATGGCGCCAGGTTTGACCTATGATGACGCCATCATCGCGATTTTTTTGCAGTTTTTGGCCTATTTCAATGTATTTTAAGCCATTTCAGACCTATTTTTACCTTATTTTTGCTTTTTTTGTCCCTTTTTTTCTTTTCCCTTCTTTTTTTTTCTCTTTTTTCTCCTTTTTTTCTCTTTTTTTCTTTTCCCTCTGCTTGCCCCCCCCGTTTTATTGCCCTCTCCCCCAATTCAAAAAAGTTGCCCCCCCCCCGTTTTGGAATTACCCCCCCGTTTAAAACCCCCGGGGGCAGTGTACAGGTCTGCTCTGTTTTATATTGTATTTTTAAAACAAATGTAAATAAAGAAATTCAAATTAAAATATACCTTATTTTAATCATTATTTTATAGACCGTTAATCGTTTACTAGACAACTGGGCACACGATGAGCTAACTAACTAACTATCAAATTACTCCAGTTAAAACAAAAATGTTAAATTTTTAAAAGTTGTCTAATTTTTTTAAATTTTGTGAAAAGGCCGGATTCAAAAAAAACATCTACATTTTTTGAGTCATAACGGTAGATTTCCAATTATTTCTCTCATGTGCCCTATACAGCTTTACCAGGTCAGCCACATAGTTTACTAAAAGTTTACACAATGTTTATTAAAAGTGTTTTGTTATAATGATTTATCCTAAAAGCAGTCTATGTGCTGCACCTGGTTAATCCCAGGATGTTTATTTTTTCAGTAGTTAACTGCATCTGGAGTAATCCAGAATGTTTAATAAAATTGTTTTGTTATTATGTTTTACGTAAAAGCAGCCTTTGTGCTGCACCTGGTTAATTCCAGGATGTTTATGTTTGCAGTAGTTAACTGCATCTAAAGTAATCCAGAATGTTTTTTAAAGTTGTTTGGTTATTATGTTTTATCTGTTTAGCAGTCTTTGTGCTGCACCTGGTTAATTCCAGGATGTTTATTTTTGCAGTAGTTAACTGCATCTGGAGTAATCCAGAATGTTTATTAAAATTGTTTTGTCATAATGTTTTATCTTAAAAGCAGTCTTTGTGCTGCACCTGGTTAATTCCAGGATTATTTTGCAGTAGTTAACTGCATCTGGAGTAATCCAGAATGTTTAATAAAATTGTTTTGTTATTATGTTTTATGTAAAAGCAGTCTTTGTGCTGCACCTGGTTAATTCCAGGATGTTTATGTTTGCAGTAGTTAACTGCATCTGGTCTGGAGTAATCCAGATTGTGTATAAAAAGTGTTTTGTTATAATGTTTTATCTGTTTAACAGTCTTTGTGCTGCACCTGGTTAATTCCAGGATGTTTTTGCTTGCAGTATGTAACTGCATCTGGTGTAATTCAGAATGTCTCTTTTTTATAATTAAAATGTTTACCATAATGTTAAATTACATAAATTGGTGTAATGCTTGTTAATGTATAAGGTTTTTATTTGTTTACTAAATTTAAAAATTTTTTTGTTCATAATATGTATTTGTGTATATATTTTTATGCAAAAATTTCTTAGGCAATTGAGTGAGAATCCGTGTATTAAACTGAAGAGGGCAGCACGGAGGCGTCTTAAATTAAGCCCAAAATGACATAGTTTTTAGGTATATTATGTAATAGTTTTATTTTATGTTAGTTATCAGACCTGTGCACTGCCCCCCCCCCCCGGGGTTAAAACGGAACGGGGGGGCAAATACAAAATGGGGGGGCACGGGGGGGGCAAGCAGGGGGGAAAGAAAAAAAAAGAGAAAAAAAGGAGAAAAAAAAAGGGAAAAGGGACAAAAAAGCGAAAAGAAGGTAAAAATAGGTCTAAAATGGCTAAAAATACATTGAAATAGGCTAAAAACCGCAAAAAATTCGCGATAATGGCGTCGTCATAGGTCAAAAATGGCGTCATAATTTGAGGGTACTTTTTCATTTTTTGGCGGGGGGGGCAATAAAACGGGGGGTGGGGCATTTCCAGACAGTGCACAGGTCTGTAGTTATAGTAGTGTTTTGTTAAAAAATTGTAATTGTGTTTGCATTAAAACAGAGGTCTTATCATTATTACAAATATGTTTTGCACTACATTTATCTTCTATGCCTTGTTTGTTATATAATTTTATATTTTATTTTTATCCAGTAAATTAAGTTTGTTATTTAAATAATCAGCTCATGTGAGCATTTCAATAGGTGGGCAGGAGGGAGGTTATACTATACCCATAGATGGGCAAGTTGGTCCGAAGTGGGGGGTTAAACCCCAAATTAGGGGGGTTAAAATCCGAGAAACGCAAAATACCCATATCGTTTTTTTCTGGAGTGCATTTTACCCATATCGTTTTTCGATTTAAAAAAAAAATAGGTAAAAAACACTAATTTTAGGTCAAAAAGCCATATTTATTGCATTTTTGAGCTTTTTATTGTTTAAAACATTCATTTTCTCCTCTAAACATAAGTTTGGAGGCAGTTAGAAGTCATTTTAAAGAATTTTTTTCTTCATTTTTCCAAAATTGGGGGTAACCTTTTCTCCCCCCCCCACTTCTGAGTGAGGGAGGGGAGGGGTTAAATAAACCCCCTTCTCAGAATTTGGGGGGAGGTTAACTCCTCCAACGCCCTCTGCCCATGTATGGTTATACCCCCCCCCCGAAAAAATTCCGATTATAGCCGACACCCCCCCCCCCTAAAATTTGGGGGTACCCCGAACACCCCCTCCCCTAAAATTTGGGGGGACCCAGTACTAAAAACGCCAAAAATGGGATATTTAAGATATACCCAAAAAAATTTTCGGACACGACAGGAACAAATTTCGGGGGTAGGGTAGGGTATACCCCCCTCAAAATCGGGGAGGCTGCCCACCTATGGTCAGCCAGATAAAGTTTAACCATAGAGTAGTTTTAGCCAATAGTCGATAAGCGACTTAGTACAATTTTTTTTGAATTTTAGCCAATAGTGGATGAGCAACGTGGTCTTGTATACTTTGTTGCTGTAAAAGATCATCCCACAGAAACTCACATGTAAGCTTAATATTAATTTGTAAATAAAATTAATATGCATTTTTCTTTTGAATGCGAGCCTGGTATTAAACGCTTTTCGTGCATAATAAAGTAAAAATTCGCAGAAAAACATATTTTTTTTATAAAAATAATATCATGAATATGAATGACTAGGAAAAAAGTATACAACCTACTGACGAATTTTCAAAAAAATTGAATCTATATTTGATGAGTCTTTAATATTGGCCGAAGCGTGACAACATTCGTTGTCATAATATTTCAGAATCTCGACGCCCTATAAAGTAAAGTAGTAATATAAGTAAGGATGTTCTCAGATTTCATTTTTTGACATTCCCGGATGCAGATGCGGATTTTGGAAACAGAAATTGCGGGTGCGGATATCTAGGAAATACGTTCTTATCATATAGTTTTTAGATCTGGAGTGCATTTTATCCATATCGTTTTTTATTAATTTTAAAAGAAAAACAAGATAAAACGCTGATTTTAATCAAAAAACGTTTTTATTGCTTGTTTGGGCTTTTTATGGCTAAAAAAACTCATTTAGACAGCAAAACTTTGGCTTTTACAGAAGGTTAGAAATTTATAAAAAATTATTTATTAATTTGCTAATTTAAGACGTAAAAATAAGCAATATCCGCGGATTTGAGTTTACAAATCTGCGGATGCGGATGTCAAAAAAAGTGCGGATGTCTGCGGATCCGAATGTTGGGCAATATAAACTCAACGGGTAAAAGTGTAAAAGTCCATGAATCTATTAGGTACTGAATGAGGATTGAGATAAGAGTTTTAATTCGTGTATATTGTCAATCTTTTGGCCATGTAACTACAAATAACTCGGATTATTTAGGATTTTTCTAAAAACTTTTCATTAGGCTCGCGGATTTTTGGACGTCACAAAATAAGGCCGCCTAAACACAAACTATTAATTGTTTTTTAACAGTTTTATAAATATACAAACAATGGAATACTGTATTTAGAATTTTGTAATGCTTGGCTGATCAATACTACTGGAACAAAACGCAACACTGTACCTGATGTCATTTGGAAGAATGCCTGAATTATTATTTTTTATTGCAAGCATGTGAGACGTCTAGAAATAGGAAGCCAAATAAATAGTTTCTGACTAATCAAATAGTAAAATAATTAGTTATGTTCTAACTAAAAAATTGGCAATACAGGATTGAATTGTAATCTCCAGCCCCTTTTCTTTATTGACAGACGTGCACCAGCACATGTGGGCTTTATTTTAAACAGTATTGTATTTTTGAAAGATTAAGACGACGAGGAATGTTAAATTTAAAGGACTTTCAATTTTTAAATCATTAATACAACGGGATTTGTTACAACGATATGATATATTATTTTTTAGCTATGTGGTATCTTATTTGGAGCCCGGGGAGATCCGCCGCCTGACACCGACAGGTTTTAGCAACTGCTCTATCAAGGGCGATCGCTCCCTCTACCTGGACGTCCGCTCGAACCTGTTCATCAACTGGAGGAGCAGCGTCAGCTCCGCCCCCGCCTGCCACGTGTACCGGCTCCGTTTCTCGAGCACGGACCCCCTGCCGTCGGCGGAAGAGGCACACGAGCTGGTCCTACCGCCCCTAGGCGCCGCTGGAGCTCCGGAGCTGGAAATGGAGCTCGGCTCGTCGCAAGAGGAGGAGATGAGTCTCTCCGCGGCCCCTGATTCCTCCATCTCCGATCCGACCACCAGCGCCAGTTCATCCTCCAAAAGTGAGTCTTCCCCTCCCCATACATCTGGAACAAATTGAACCGTTTTTCATTAAAGAGTACAGTATTTATGCAAGTTTTTGACGATAGCTCTGCCTGAAATGTCCTATTTATGCAAATTTTTCTCCTCCCGTTGTAACGTCAATATTTGCTAATTTTTGCATCTTTGTTTGTTCCTGTCTGTGCGCGCGCGTGTGTTTTGTATCAATATGTAAATCAATTCTTATGTTGTTGAATGAGAATAAATAATAAAACGAAAATTGGAGTTTTAAAAATGTTTCTATTTTTTTACTATAAGCACACGCAAGTTACTTATGGTTGCTGCAAGTACTTTCTACACTTCGACTTCGCGTTTATGTGTCATTATTCTTATTTGTTTAGCGATTGTTTCCACTATGCCAGTCACTATCGCCGCCACAAGGAAGCGATCGGATACTGATTTAGATTCGGCCGCTGAACTTATCGAGTTTAACAGTAGGAACTCTGGTAAGTTACCTTATAATCCGTCTTTGCAAGGCATACGACTTCTAAAACATCACAACAGCGGGAATTGACACATAAGTATTGGCTGCACCGACAGTACTTAATGGAGCAGTGTGAATACCGCAAGGGGAGACAGGATTAAAATGCTTTATTATACTCACTGTGACAATTTCCGTTTTATTTATGATTGAGAAATGCGAGTCCCAGTAAGAGCGATTTAAAAAAGTGAAGTCATTAGGTTTTTAATGGTCATAAATTCTCGTAAATAAAATTTGCAGCCGAGTAAACTTAAGTTATTAAACATCGCATACCGAAGTTGTACATTATTTTGTACACAAGTTAATACAGTGAATGGCATAAATTCATAATTCCACATCTATAAGAGTTTTATATTAATGAATTATTTTCTTTGACTCAATACATTTACATTTATTTCAAAAATACATTTACCTATTTTTGCCAAGATTGTTTAGAGTGTTATAATTAACATCATAAAGCTTAAAATCTATCATTATACTTTGTTTTACTTTTAACCTAGTCGACTGACTTTATGTGTACAGTGTTCTTTATCATGTACACGCTGATATAACTTTCTTGGACTAGTTCTGAATAAGAGCTTTTAATGTACGAGGAGGGTACACAACAACCAGCGTTAATCATATGTAGGCGAAAAATTGAGAAACAACAAGCGATTAATATATTTTAACTTTACGGTTTCAAATATTGGAGCTTCGTAAGTGCTTTCAAATATTGTACCCCTTCTCTTACAGTAAAAGACGCTTTTTTAGAACTAAAGATGAATTCTATCAGGGTGAAACAGCTTGGTGGTAAAGTGACCAGTCGTTTTCGGAGAAAATATCACGTGGAGAGAAACACCTGACGCACCTTAATAATAATTGGTTACATTATGCCAGAAAAGATTATATTATTATTATTATTTTTATTCTCGCTCGTTCATTCTTCATTTCTTCCTGGCAGCGAGCGATTACACCCTTAATTTCAGCCTGAAGGATTTTAAGTTTAGTTTATAATTTGGCTATTATATTCGCAAGATATCGTCACTTATTTTGTTATTCCAGTCCACACAATTTTCTTACAAAATAGCAAGCAAATTCAGTTAATATACTTAATTGAAATAAATATTATAGGTTACAGACATTACGCCATGCTCTACCGTCCTTTCGATTGGAAACCCAACAGAAAGTACCCAGTTCTACTTCACGCCTACGGAGGTCCCGAAGTCCAACTCGTTAGAAACGTTTGGCCGTACGCTTTGCTCTTTATTTGTGATTTTTTAAAAATTTGATTGGAGCTATAAATGTTTTATTATTTTTAACCAAAATTGAAAGGTACAGACTTTAACCTTATAGTATCTAGTTAAACCTTAAACGTCTTACTTCTAAAAAGACATTGCGGTGTAGTAGGTAGGTGTAGAATATAGAAAAAAAGAACCAGTAATTTTTCTATGAGTGTTGTGGTAAGTGAGACATTTTCACTCGCATGTCATTTCCACACCTTAACAGACGCCATTAACATACTTTTTGCTAACAATGTTAATCTTTGTCAACAACAAGTGAAAACATTTAAGCATAAGCATTTAGCGTGAAACAACCGTACAGAACAGTGCAAATTACAGTATTAATAATGAAAAGTTCAGACCTGTGCACGGTCTGAAAATGCCCCCCCCCCGTTTTATTGGAGGATTCGCCCCCCCCCCGTTTTATTGCCCCCCCCCCCGCCAAAAAATGAAAAAGTACCCTAAAAATATGACGCCATTTTTGACCTATGATGACGCCATCATCGCGAATTTTTTGCAGTTTTTAGCCTATTTCAATGTATTTTAAGCCATTTTAGACCTATTTTTACCTTATTTGCGCTATTTTGTTCCTTTTTTCCCATTTCCCTTCTTTTTTTTCTCTTTTTCTCCTTTTTTCTCTCTCTTTTCCCCCCTGCTTGCCCCCTCGTTTTATTGCCCCCCACCCGTTTCAAAAAAATTGCCGCCCTTCGTGCCCCCCCGTTTTGGAATTCCCCCCCCCCCCCCCGTTTTAACCCCGGGGGGAGGGGGGGGCAGTGCACAGGTCTGAAAGTTATTTTAAGTGTTTTATTACTATACTGGTCATCATTGTAACTTTTTTTGTTCGATTATTTAAATATTTTTTGATCATAAAAATTTTCAAATTTAAAAAACTTTTTCATTATCAAATCTATTATTGATTATTGATTTGAACTTTGTTTAATCAATATTTCAGCTTTATTTCATACAAAATATACATTATATCTGAATTTGCAGCACTAGTATGAATAAAATTTCCAGACGATGACAATCGCTGGTTCATTCACTAATAAATAAATAACGGGAATTAACAATTGCTAACGAATTTTTGGTATCGTTTTGGGACTGGGTACGATTTAAAAAGGATTTATAATCCGCACTAAAATATGTATCGGTTGATAAGCGAATGCCTGTTTTTATACGAAATTTATCAGTGCACTGTTTGGTACAGCATTTATAAGCATTATTTTCATAGGTAAAAACGGTCCGGGAAGCTAGGAGGGTGGTTACCCGGAGTAAATTGAATTTTGAATTCTGGGGAAGAGGGGTCCCAGGGGGTCTGAACCCGCCTAGCTTTTTAGGGGGGGTCCACCCGAGGTGCAAAATTTTGAAATCTAGAGGGGATCAGGTGGGGTCCGGTGTCCAAAGCAAAACAGTTTTAAACCATAATAACTTTAACAATTGTTCGTTTTATAGGATAATACTACATTTTTTTGAATAAAAAGCGATATTCTGGTGTAAAAAGGGTGTAAAAACATGAATATGTGTTAAAAATTCACGTTTTTGGAAGAAAATTTAGTATTAAAAAATACCTAAAATTTTCCAGAGGGGGGAGGGGGGTCTGCTCCCAAACTATAGGGGGGTCAGGGTGAAAAAATTCGGAAATTTGGGAGGAGGGGGCCCCCTGGATTTTTGTCTAGGGGGGCCAAAATTTTAAGGCCAGGGGGATGGACCCCACCCTACCACTCCCTCCTTTTTCATCTATGATTATTTTTATAAAAAAATGTTAATGCTGGTGCTGGCATGGTGTTTTAATTTTTTTTTAATGAACTTACGGAATTTTTGACCGATAACTTATTATTATTATTCAGAAAAACTTTAAAAGCATACTTTTATGAATAAAATTCCTATATCGCTTTAAACTAATTAACTATTTTAATATTGATTTACTACACTGTACTTAAATCATTTAATACTGTACTTAATCAAACATTAAAAACAAAAAAAATCAAGTCAAGATTAAAGTTCCTAGTCTAAAGCAAAATCTTACTTTATTATTATTATTAATTATTATAATAGTTATTTTTATAATTATAGGTTTGCGAGTTTTCGTCGCTTTACAAGTATAGGATACGCTGTAGTAATCGTGGACGGGCGGGGTTCCGCCTGTCGGGGACTCTGTTTCGAAGCTCAATTGAAAGCCAGAATGGTACAAAAAACTATTTTATTTATTTTATTATGTAATTATCTTATATTTTGAATGACCGTTATCGTAATTAAAAATTAAAACAACAATTTGCAGTTAATTATAAAAACCAAAGTTAATAGTATTTTGCATACAGCAAGTCCAATCCAAACCGAAATTCCATCAGGTAGCATCAAATCATAAACGAAAGTTTTCCCAGTCAAAACACACTGGAAACTGTATTTTTAAAAAACTGGCATGTTCCAAGCGGTCTTAAAGTTCTAATAATACTTTAAAACTGCAAATTTTAATTAATTTCGGTCCATAACTAACCGATTTCGGATTTTTAATATAACCAACCAGTTTATTTATAATTATTTGGAATAGCTAAAACATTACTGAAACTAAAAAAGTCTTTTTTAAAATTAAAAACTACGTGCTGCTTGTTAAATACTATTAACTTTGGTTTTTATAATTAACTGCAAATTGTTGTTTTAATTTTTAATTAAGATACCGGTCATTCAAAATATAAGATAATTACATAATAAAATAAATAAATAGTTTTTTGTACCATTCTGGCTTTCAATTGAGCTTCGAAACAAAGTCCCCGACAGGCGGAACCCCGCCCGTCCACGATTACTACAGCGTATCCTATACTTGTAAAGCGACGAAAACTCGCAAACCTATAATTATAAAAATAACTATTATAATAATTAATAATAATAATAAAGTAAGATTTTGCTTTAGACTAGGAACTTTAATCTTGACTTGATTTTTTTTTGTTTTTAATGTTTGATTAAGTACAGTATTAAATGATTTAAGTACAGTGTAGTAAATCAATATTAAAATAGTTAATTAGTTTAAAGCGATATAGGAATTTTATTCATAAAAGTAGGCTTTTAAAGTTTTTTTGAATAATAATAAGTTATCGGTCAAAAATTCCGTAAGTTCATTAAAAAAAAATTAAAAGTATTTGGAGTAATACGTGCAGGTGAAATAGAGAAGCGGTAGGGTTGGGTCCATCCCCCTGGCCTCAAAATTTTGGCCCCCCTAGACAAAAATCCAGGGGGCCCCTCCCCCCAAATTTCCGAATTTTTTCACCCTGACCCCCCTAGAGTTTGGGAGCAGACCCCCCTCCCCCTCTGGACAATTTTAGGTATTTTTTAATACTAAATTTTCTTTCCAGAAACATAAATTTTTAACACATATTCATGTTTTTACCCCTTTACCAGAATATCGCTTTTTATTACAAAAAATATCATATTATCCTATAAAACGAACAATTGTTAAAGCTTTTCTAGTTTTGAACTTTTTCTGCTTTGGACACCGGACCCCACCTGACCCCCTCTCTATTCCAAACTTTTGCACCCCATAGACCCCCCGTAAAAAGCTAGGCGATTTCCAGACCCCCTGGGACCCCTCTTTGCCCAAATTCAAAATTCAATTTCTACTCCGTAACCACCTCCTAGCTTCCCGGACCGTTTTTACCTATAGAAATAATGCTTATCAATGCTGTACCAAACAGTGCACTGATAAATTCCTCGTATAAAAAACAGGCATTCGCTTATTCAGACCGATACATATTTTTTAGTGCGGATTATAAATCCTTTATACGTACCGAGTCCCAAAACGATACCAAAAATTCGTTAGCGATTGTTTTAATTCCCGTTATTTATTTATTAGTGAATGAACCAGCGATTGGTCTGAACTTTTCATTATTAATACTGCAATTTGCACTGTTCTGTACGGTTGTAAATAAAAAAAAAAAAAAAAAAAAAATTCACGATAATAAATGAAACTTCTTATGCTTAAATGTTTATCACTTGTTGTTGACAAAAAAAGAAAAAAAAAAAAAAAAAGAAAAAAAAAAAACAAAAAAAACACAAAAATTAACATTGTAATGTTAGCAAAAAGTATGTTAATGGCGTCTGTTAAGGTGTAGAAATGGCATGCGAGTGAAAATGTCTCACTTACCACAACACTCATAGAAAAATTACTGGTTCTTTTTTCCTATATTCTACACTTACCTACTACACCGCAATGTCTTTTTGGAAGTAAGACGTTTAAGGTTTAACTAGATACTATAAGGTTAAAGTCTGTACCTTTCAATTTTGGTTAAAAATAATAAAAACATTTATAGCTCCAATCAAATTTTTAAAAAATCACGAATAAAGAGAAAACCGTACGGCCAAACGTTTCTAACGAGTTGGACTTCGGGACCTCCGTAGGCGTGAAGTAGAACTGGGTATTTTCTGTTGGGTTTCCAGTCGAAAGGACGGTAGAGCATGGCGTAATGTCTGTAACCTATAATATTTATTTCAATTAAGTATATTCACTGAATTTGCTTGCTATTTTGTAAGAAAATTGTGTAGACTGGAATAACAAAATAAGTGACGATATCTTGCGAATATAATAGCCAATTTATAAACTAAACTTAAAATCCTTCAGGCTGAAATTAAGGGTGTAATCGCTCGCTGCCAGGAAGAAATGAAGAATGAACGAGCGAGAATAAAAATAATAATATAATCTTTTCTGGCATAATGTAAACAATTATTATTAAGGTGCGTCAGGTGTTTCTCTCCACGTGATATTTTCTCCGAAAACGACTGGTCACTTTACCACCAAGCTGTTTTACCCTGATAGAATTCATCTTTAGTTCTAAAAAGCGTCTTTGACTGTAAGAGAAGGGGTACAACATTTGAAAGCACTTACGAAGCTCCAATATTTGAAACCGTAAAGTTAAAATATATTAATCGCTTGCTGTTTCTCAATTTTTCGCCTACATATGATTGACGCTGGTTGTTATTGTGTACCCTCCTCGTACACTAAAAGCTCTTATTCAGAACTAGTCCATGAAAGTTATATCAGTGTGTACATGTTTAAGAACACTGTACACATAAAGTCAGTCGACTAGGTTAAAAGTAAAACAAAGTATAATGATAGATTTTAAGCTTTATGATGTTAATTATAACACTCTAAACAATCTTGGCAAAAATAGGTAAATGTATTTTTGAAATAAATGTAAATTTATTGAGTCAAAGAAAATAATTCATTAATATAAAACTCTTATAGATGTGGATTTATGAATTTATGCCATTCACTGTATTAACTTGTGTAGAAAATAATGTACAACTTCGGTATGCGATGTTTAAAAATAACTCAAGTTTACCCGGCTGCAAATGTTATTTACGAGAATTTATGACCATTAAAAACCTAATGACTTCACTTTTTTAAATCGCTCTTACTGGGACTCGCATTTCTCAATCATAAATAAAACGGAAGTTGTCACAGTATAATAAAGCATTTTAATCCTGTCTCCCCTTGCGGTATTCACACTGCTCCACTAAGTACTGCCGGTGCAGCCAATACTTATGAGTCAATTCCCGCTGTTGCGATGTTTTAGAAGTCGTATGCCTTACAAAGACGAATTATAAGGTAACTTACCAGAGTTCCTACTGTTAAACTCGATAAGTTCAGCGGCCGAATCTAAATCAGTATCCGATCGCTTCCTTGTGGCGGCGATAGTGACTGGCATCGTGGAAACAATCGCTAAACAAATAAGAATAATGACACATAAACGCGAAGTCGAAGTGTAGAAAGTACTTGCAGCAACCATAAGTAACTTGCGTGTGCTTATAGTAAAAAAAATTGAAACATTTTTAAAACTCCAATTTTTGTTTTATTATTTATTCTCATTCAACAACATAAGAATTGATTTACATATTGATACAAAACACACGCGCGCGCACAGACAGGAACAAACAAAGATACAAAAATTAGCAAATATTGACGTTACAACGGGAGGACAAAAATTTGCATAAATAGGACATTTCAGGCAGAGCTATCGTCAAAAACTTGCATAAATACTGTATTCTTTAATGAAAAACGGTTCAATTTGTTCCAGATGTATGGGGAGGGGAAGACTCACTTTTGGAGGATGAACTGGCGCTGCTGGTCGGATCGGAGATGGAGGAATCAGGGGCCGCGGAGAGACTCATCTCCTCCTCTTGCGACGAGCCGAGCTCCATTTCCAGCTCCGGAGCTCCAGCGGCGCCTAGGGGCGGTAGGACCAGCTCGTGGGCCTCTTCCGCCGACGGCAGGGGGTCCGTGCTCGAGAAACGGAGCCGGTACACGTGGCAGGCGGGGGCGGAGCTGACGCTGCTCCTCCAGTTGATGAACAGGTTCGAGCGGACGTCCAGGTAGAGGGAGCGGTCGCCCTTGATAGAGCAGTTGCTAAAACCCGTCGGTGTCAGGCGGCGGATCTCCCCGGGCTCCAAATAAGATACCACATAGCTAAAAAATAATATATCATATCGTTGTAACAAATCCCGTTGTATTAATGATTTAAAAATTGAAAGTCCTTTAAATTTAACATTCCTCGTCGTCTTAATCTTTCAAAAATACAATACTGTTTAAAATAAAGCCCACAGGTGCTGGTGCACGTCTCTCAATAAAGAAAAGGGGCTGGAGATTACAAATCAATCCTGTATTGCCAATTTTTCAGTTAGAACATAACTAATTAATTTACTATTTGATTAGTCAGAAACTATTTATTTGGCTTCCTATTTCTAGACGTCTCACATGCTTGCAATAAAAAATAATAATTAAGGCATTCTTCCAAATGACATCAGGTACAGTGTTGCGTTTTGTTCCAGTAGTATTGATCAGCCAAGCATTACAAAATTCTAAATACAGTATTCCATTGTTTGTATATTTATAAAACTGTTAAAAAACAATTAATAGTTTGTGTTTAGGCGGCCTTATTTTGTGACGTCCAAAAATCCGCGAGCCTAATGAAAAGTTTTTAGAAAAATCCTAAATAATCCGAGTTATTTGTAGTTACATGGCCAAAAGATTGACAATATACACGAATCTTATCTTATCTTATCTCAATCCTCATTCAGTACCTAACAGATTCATGGACTTTTACACTTCCACCCCGTTGAATTCATATTGCCCAACTATTCAAGATCTGCATACCACCTCCACTTTTTGCATCCGCATCCGCATGTTTGAAACTGGAATCCGCGGACATTGCTTTTATTTTTACGTCTTAAATTAGCAAATTAATAAATAATTTTTATAAATTTTTAACCTTCTGTAAAAGCCAAAGTTTTGCTGTCTAAATGAGTTTTTTTAGCCATAAAAAGCCCAAACAAGCAATAAAAACCTTTTTTTATTAAAATCTATGTTTTATCTTGTTTTTCTTTCAAAATTAATAAGACAATACTGAATAAAAAATGCACTCCAGAACTAAAAACTATATGATAAGAAAATGTATTCCTAGATATACCGCACCCCGCAATTTTTGTTTCAAAATCCGCATCTCCTGCATCGGGAATGTGCAAAAAATGAAATCTGAGAACATCACTTACTCACAGTATTGCTACTTTACTTGACAGAGCGTCGATAATTTGTATATTATGACAACTAATGTTGTCACGCTTCGGCCAATATGAAAGACTCATCAAATATAGATTCAATTTTTTTGAAAATTCGTCAGTAAGTTGTATTCTTTTTTTCCTAGACATTCATATCTCTTAATATCATACTTTTATAAAAAAATATGTTTTTTTCTGCGAATTTTTACTTTATTATGCACGAAAGCGTTTAATACCAGGCTCCCATTCAAAAGAAAATGCATATTAATTTTATTTACAAATTAATATTAAGCTTACATGTGAGTTTCTGTGACTAATATCTTTGCAAAGTATACAAGACCACGTTGCTCCTCCACTATTGGCAGAGTTCAAAAAAATTGTACTATGTATTATCGACTATTGGCTAAAACTACTCT